>JAKCPB010001043.1:0-218397 GCA_021442155.1 Cymbidium sinense
TTTTTTGTATTTAAGGAAAGTAGTATATTAGTCGGACAACCACGAGGTTGCAAGGAATTAAGTAGCCTAAGTAGGTCTTATACCTTACACCTCTAGTTAACAATGGCGTTGTACTCACTTATGCCTTTCTTACCTTCATGTGTGCATGTGAAAATTGGATAAGAAATCCCTTTTCTACTTAATGAAAATCATGCATCATAAACTTTCAAATTTTCTTAAATGAATTACTTAGCATGCATCATAAAGTGTGTTAAACATTCTCATTTGTGTATAGATATTCTTGGGACTCATTCATATGCATGTTATACATGTTGGGAAAGAAATGAAGTGATGTATGTTTTGTGAATTTAGTTCATTTTACGTAATCTTAAAATATCTTTCTTTTTGAATAGGTTTGTTTAGAGTTCATCTAAACTTAGGATTAGTTGAAAAACTTAATTAAAACATTCACTAAACAAAACTAAAATATGAATCCAATTTAGAAATTACTTAGGTTAGGGAAGGAAAGAGAAGTTCTCTTCTCTTTTCCTCTCTTTGTAACTTAGAATTTAATTGTGGGATTCATTTGAACCTAATCAAAACATAAAATAAAATCAATATAAAATAATTAAATCACTTAAATGAAACCCTCCTCTAAGTTGAACATGCTTCACACTTAGAAAATTCTAACTTAAAGCCATAGCTAAGCATACCACACAAACCTTCAAAGCACACACATTAGGCTAAGTCACCACTTCTAGCTTTAGGTTAGGTGCATGGTTTGATGCTTGCTTTTATTTTTTGATATATATTTTAGTCTAGATGTTAGGATGTATGCTAGAATGAATGGTAGGGTGATCTTAGTCTAACCATTATCTTCAGGGGATTGTGCTTAAGGGCACTAATAAATAAAATATAAATGCTTTTTTGCGTGCTTATACCCTAAGCATAATCAATAGGCGGTGGCCTTAGTCACCCATGTATGGGGTCATAAGTCTAATATACTTGCTTGGAATTTTGTGGTTTGTTAAGCTAACCCTTGTTTTGCAGGTGTTAGCTATATTTACTTTTCCTTTTCATGTAAATTTTGCAATTAGGATTTGGAATGATTATTTTGGGGACTAGGATGAGCATTGGTCATAAGATTCTATCTTATGCACCATGTGAAGCCTTTGAGCATCCACCTTCCCATCCAAAAGAAGGAACCAATGAAGAAAGAAGAAAAGAAGAAAGAAGAAAGAAGAATGAAGAAATGAAGCTTGAAGACCCCATAATAATGAATTTCTTGCTTAATTGTATTTAATTCATTTGTAATTTGGGTTGTATAAGGGTGGAGCTCTACCAATTTTTTTTGGGTTTGTGATGGTACTCACCACAATGGCCTCTTATTCTTTTGTGAATTAGCTTTATAAATTGATTGATGATTTGTTTAGCTTGCATTAAGTGGCATCCTTTTCTAGTTTCTTCCTTGCTTTATGTATGGCTTGGATGTGGATTAGGCTCTTAGGGAAAAATAAATCTTTTACCAAATTTAATAATTCAAAACTAAAATAAAGAACTCATAACCTCTAAAGCAGGAAATCAAGATAAAAGAATTAGCAACCCCATTTGGATGAGTATTTCTTTTATAACATCATGCATGCATATTGTTTTCACTCTTGATTGGAGGCTTCCACCTTTGCTAGGAAACTTGGCTTGACCTTTGAGAGCCATGGTGGAAACACACCTCCTCCCTTCTATTTTGGCCAATAATCTCATTTCTCATGCATTAGGCATATGAATCTATTAGCACGAGTCAAAATAATTGTCCAAAAATAAAATAAATTAATCAATTGCATTAGATTTAGGTCATTTGAGCATGTACCCTTATATGATCTAGTCTCTTTAGGGAGTGAGTTTAAGGACTTAGTCTCTTTCTAAATAAATAATAACTAGCTATCTTGCATAAAGCATATGATTGTACATGAATTTAAAATTGTAGGAGGAGTTAGTTGGCGTCCACCCAGGTTGTAAGTCCCAGTTGGGTGGTTTGTCCTCTATGGAGGCAAACCAAATACCATTTTGCCTTAGATTTAGGTTGTGCTTTTTGCTCACAAAGCTCCTAGATTTAGGTTAGGTTGCTTCTCCCTTTCATGGCCATAAGTTTAAATCCTCACCTCTTAGGCATTTCCATAATCTTGTGTTATGGAATCATATGCTCAAATTTCTAATGAAAAATGCAACTCAAACAAATTAAATCAATTTCAAAAATGTAAAGCCCAACTATAGGATAGTTTGAGGTGCTTGCTAAGTTTCTAGCATCATGGGAATCTCCTACTTATCTTCCTTTGGCTTGATAACTCCCTCTCTTTGATCCCATTTGATCTTCAAAATAAACTAATTGATTGATAGTCCTACCTATTGAAATCTTTGGAGTAATGATCATTTACCTTAATCGAGAGCATTGCTAAGGGATCCATCCCTTAGGATGTAATTAACTATGGGGCTTGCCTCTGTAGGGAACTTAACGAACCCGATTTAAAATAAACCTTACTTTACTTTTCCATGTAAAGTAGGGGAAGAATCTCTAGTACATATGCAGACCCATTGTCCTTAGGAGTCCTTATTGAGGTGATTAGGTCCATTGTAGGGTGGTGACTTCTATCTTTCAAGATAGTACACCTCTCCTCAATGTCGTGATCACCCTATAACATTTATGATCTATGTGGCATCCTAACAAGGCATATTTATATAATTTTGTTTTTTATTTATCATCTTTTCCAAAAGGGGATAGATAAAGGCAGAATATTATAAAATTTTTCACCACATCTGACTCTGTTGGGGATGGTTCCTCTCTTCATCTTTGGTAAATGATCGTCTTGTCAAGTATCGATAGTGGGTTTGTACTTTGGTATGAATCAAGTATCTTTCTTTCCATTGGCACTTAGCTTATTTCATTCTTAAGTTGAGTTTAGCCAACATCTTTAGGTTTTAGGATCTCCATGTTGGTCTTAAAACCCCTGTTGGGTTCAACAATGGATAAAAAATAAAAAGATTTAAATAAAAAAATATTTAAACACTTCCTCCTTATCATTTTTATGATAATGAAAGGTTCATTTTAAAATAATAAAGACAAAATAAATTTTCCATAAAAACTTTACTTTTCAAAAAGCACTCTTTCAAAAATGCACATAATAAAATACTTTCCACAAAATTTTCTTAAATCACCCTCATTTAACAATTCTCATAATTGTTATATGTAAGAATTTTCAAAATAAAACTAACAAATATCTTTCAAAAGCACAAATGAACATCTTCTTTGAATTCATTTTGATGAAGATTTCATTTTCAAAATAAAATGAACAATCATCTTTCCAAAAGTCAAAATTAAAATAAAAAAATAAAATTTTCAAAAAAAAAAAAACCATATAAACCTTTCCATTCAATACGCTCACACCTATTGAATGAAAGTTTCATTTTCAAATAAAATTAAATTTTTCAAAACACATGAACATCTTCATTTAATATACTCAAATTTATTGAATGAAGATTTCATTCAAATAAAATAACATTATTGGAAATCCACTTAAATATATTTCATATGATTAAGTTGGAATTCGCTTTCAAAAGTAATAATCACACACAATAAAATTTTCATATTTATAAAAATAAGATTGATTTCCATTCATACATACCCAAATTGTTGAATGGAAGTTTCTTTTCAAAAAACAAAACTTAACAATCATATTTTCAAAATTCAAAACACATTTGGACTTCATTTATCATACTCAAATTAGTGAAGCCTCCAAATTCAAAATCAAAATTTTCAAACATATTTGGAACTTCATTTAGCATACTCAAATTTCATAAGTGAAGTCTCCAAATTCAAAATCAAAACATTTTCAAACACATTTGAACTTCATTTAGCATACTCAAATTTGCTAAGTGAAATTTCCAAATTCAAAATCCAAAATTTTCAAACATTTGAACTTCATTTAGTATACTCAAATTTGCTAAGTGAACTCTCCAAATTTAAAATAAAAATTTTCAAACATATTTGGAACTTCATTTAGCATATTCAAATTTGCTAAGTAAAGTCTCCAAATTGAAAATCAAAAAAAATTTCAAGCACCTTTGGAACTTTAGTCTTTAGCGTACCAAATTTGCTAAGGAGAAGTTTCCATTTTCAAAACCAAAATAGAAAAATTTTGGAACAGATCTTTTGGAATCTCATTTAGCATACTCAAATTTGCTAAGTGAAATTTCCATTTGCTAAAGTAAAGTCTCCACTTTCAATCAAAAACAAATCAAAACAAAAATGAAACACATTAGGATTTCCTTAGCATACTTAAATTTGCTAAGGATCCTACTTTAAAAAAATAAAAACATCCAAAAAAATGAAACACTTAGGATTTTCTTAGCATACCAAATTTGATAAGAATCCTATTTTCAAAATCAAAACAAAACACACTTGGGTTCTTCACTTAGCATACCTAAATTTACTAAGAGGGAATTCCAATTTTCAAAACCAAACAACAATTCATCAAAAAGAAATAATTAATTTCAAACACTTCACGTAGCATACCCAAAATTGCTAAGTGAGTAAAATTCCAAAATCACTAACCAAATCAAAAACAAAATCAATTGACCATTACTTTAACATACCCAAATTTTTTAAAGGAAATGGTCCTCAAATCAAAAATCTAAATTCAAACAAACATGAAAATATGGTAGCATCCTTCTAAAATATTTGAATCTTTCAACATACCCAAATTTGTTGAAGTTGGATTCATATTCAAAATTCCTCTTTCAATAAAATTTCTAAATGTTCCCAAATCTATTTGAACCCCACTTAACACTTCCAAGATGTTGGATGTGTTCAAATTTTCAATTCAAATTCAAAATCAACAAAATAGAAATCTAATCAAGCTCATTTCTTATATTGTAGATTCTCACCATCAGTTATAATATAGGTACAGTCCAGTTTTTCAGTCTTTGTAGTTGATCTAAAATTGCAGGCTCACAGAAGCTTGTATTCACTTTCCTTCATGGCATGGATTTGTCCTTGGACCAGGCCAACTTCCCTTGATTGGATCAAACACACCTTATCCATTTCAGTAGGGTATTTGAGGGAGTGAGGATCACATGTGAGGCTCCTCACTTTCACGATCGTAGTGGTGGGCGGCGGTCATCTAGATTGATCTACCATTTTGATTGACATCTCCTTGTTGAGAAAAGCGGTAGACCCTGAGGTGATAAAGTATACAGTTTGAGTGAACCATGGTTTCTTGTGTTACCCAGTGAGGCTAGCACCCTCTCATCACCTCAGGGTAAGGCTCCTCGATCTCGGGCTTGCCTCCCCCACTTTGAGTATGGGTCTAGCTCCTCACTCTCTAGACTGTAGGAATAAAACGCATGATCCAAGCAATATCACACAAGGATTTGGAGATGAGGCATCCCATTGTGACAGTTTCTGTTTGACTTCACCATTGGTTATAACATTCATCTCTCTCAGTGAAGAGAGGATGCTAGGAGGATTCACACATCACCTCCACTAGTGATCTAGCATCAACCATCAGTTACTTAGAGCAAAAGGTTGTATCGGCCCGATCAATCTTGTGCGGTAGCGAGCTTATGGATGTTGAGTTCGAGCTCAATTTGATGAGATCTATCATCCCCATAGTGTGGAGAAACATACATCGAGAGGGCGAGGCCCATACATCTCTATTACCGGTAGGGAGGTGAAGGTTCATTCGCTGTCACTTCCACAATTGATTTTCCACTTAGCGCTGCGACCATCATAGAATCTTACTTACTGAGATTAGTCATCAAAGGAGGATAGCTCCCATTCATAGAGAGTTGGTGGTGTCTCTACCACACCGCTCTACCCCCCCCATCCTCCATCACAAGTCCATGTCAGAGCATCTCTAGTTCCATCAAAGGACATGAAGGACAAATCCGGGAGAAGCATACCCCCATTGGTGATCACTATGATGAGGGATCCTACCATCTACCACCTATTGTGATGAGGCTCTCTGTCACCTTGACCTTCCCCGTGGTGTGCGAAGAGTGGCGACCCAGCATAGTGGTCATCCTTCACCAACTCTACTAGTTGAGATGGAGATGGTGGTAGTTATTTGAGGTGGCGGTGATAGCTACATAATGATAGTGGAACCTCCGGAATATCACCCCTTTGTAGCTAGTGATAGTCGAGTGTCTCTTCTGTAATGCTCCTTATATTGACTCTAGTAGCAAGTGAGGTCCGGTCTCTCGGTGCATGATAGTGATCACACCGTCTGAGATCATTTATTTCCATTTTAGATTGTTTCAAGGAGATAGTAGCACATTATCATGTAGAAGAAGTAGATTATGGGGTATGATTGGTCGATGAGGAGAAGAAAGCTTGATCCCAATGAAGATGACTTGTTGGGAGAAGAGTGCATGGAAGATAGAGGATCTCTCCGGGGAGTAGCAGCCATGAAGGTGATGAGGTTGATCGAAGACACCTAATCAACCCAACACTCGACATCGGTTGAAGCAAAGATGAGCATATAGATAGGATGGCATGAAGAGGACTTGTCTGCTTCATCTCCTACTACATTAGTTAACTTTGTGTTTGTGCATGTCTTGGACCCAAGACCTTACCTCCTATTGAACAAAGCACGAGCATGTATAGGAAGGTTGGAAAGTACCTCCATACAAGAAAAAGATATCCATGGTTGAGCGACAAGTGAAGGAAGTGTTGGAAGCGGGAGGATCATCCATTCCAAAGTAGACCCTACCTCGAGGAATTTGATTCAATCCAATATCCCAAGGGTTTCATGCCACCTTTCTTCTAAAGCTTTGATGGCAATGAAAACCCAATGCAGCATATAACACACTTTAGGACCGTTGTTGCAATGCGGTGATAGTGATGCTTTACTTTTCCCTCTTAGTAGTAGCAAGAATTGCTTTTGATTAGTATGTTGAACTACCCAATAGTTCGATGACATTTGTTGAGTTAGAGCAACTCTTTATCAAGAGTTTTGCTATAGCTCCAAAGGGTAGTGATCTCATTGTAGCACAACAACACCAAGGTGAGTCCCATTGATTATATTCTCGATGGTAACGAGTATAAAATGTGAACCATATCTGAGCGACATGCCATTGAGATTCTTTTGAAGAATATCCATGGCCCGATTGTCTTCATGCATAAGGGCTTCATAATCAAAATATTTGAGAAGCTAATCAATAAGGTGGCTAGTCTATAAGGAGGCCAAATAGTTGCCTTTTCAAGACCATTGCCTAAAGCAAAGCCATAAAGGTCTTTGAGAAGAAGAAGGCGTGTAGTGTAGATAAGGAGAAGCGACCTAGAGATTCAGAGAACGACCTCGCGACCTCCACACCTCCACCCCACCATGGTAGCTCTCACCTCCATCCATCACACTATCGCCTTCTCCATACCACTAGTAGTAGTGGCATACTATCGCCATTATGGTCCTACTCTTTTAGATAAGCAAACAAACCTTATTCATTTAAGAGGAGGTAATCGAAAATCTTTAAGAATCTCTTAAATAAGCTGATTTTAGTTACCAAAGCTTATGAGACCAAGATGTAGGAAAAGTCATGATCCAAACTTTTCCCAACCACCATATGCTAGGCCATGTTTTGGAGGATTGTTTGACATTTAAAGCTTGAACATAGCTTCAAGATTGGTGTTATAGTTATCCCAAAAGAATACCTTATGGAACAACCATCCGTTCCATTAGAGTAATCCTTTGGGATACATGTGATCCTTCCAAAATAAAGAAGGTTGGGATATTTCTTTATCCAAAACCTCTAGAAGATGTCCAAGATCAAGAAGCTTTCCTTGCGGGTTCACAGTCAAACATCCAACATCAAGGAAGGTTTGCATGTTGCGGCAACTCAAGAAAGGGGAGCTCATTAGCGGCGATGTGTTGGCAGGGATAGCCCATTAGCCAACCAACAGTCCGACCTCAGCCTATAGTTATAGCTTCCACACGGTGACTTCTTCCACTTAGCTAGTTCTTCTTCTTCTAGTAGAACTCTTGTATCGATATATAAGGGCATCAAATCCCTTACCTCACTCACTTTACTTGATTTCTACTTTGTACCTCCAAACAAATCCAAGAAATTGAAGAATAAAGCTAGCTTGAATTACATTTGTGTCACTTCTGATGGGTTATCTTCTTATATTCCTAATGATAACTCTTCAAATCAAAATAACTATAATTTTGATCTTCTCTCTGATTGAGACATAAACTTTCACTTTCTACTGAGTTCACCTCTTGAGATAAACTTAGAATCATTCAATTCTAAGGTCCCATAGGAGAAGCTGTAGGTGAGCCTAATGTATAGGTAGAACCTTCCAGTACCCTGCCACATGAGATCACCGAAGTCAACCTCCGTAGTGGCAAGGTTCTACCTCATAGGGCAGCACCTCAAGATAGGGGGAAACATGTCATTGGTAAAGAAGATTGAGAATCCTCTCCATAGGATGCTCCACCCTTGAATATGCTTATGGAGGACAAGCCAAGGTGGACTACAATGTCCTCTCTCATAAGAAAGTTTATCATAAGATAGCATATCTCGATTCTGTTATCCAAAGAGATGATGGAATCACTAATCAAGGCTCTCCTTGACCAGAAATATTCTTAGCTCAGGATCACTTATGGGTTGAAGGCACATTACAAAAGAAGCTTGGGGATCACCTTCACGGATGAAGACCTTCTTCGAGGGACTTGGAGCACAACCATCCCCTACATCATAGTTGACATGGACAGGTTTATACTTGCCAGAGTTCTTGTGGATCCAGGTGCATTGGTGAACATATGAGTCTTACCCCATTTGAGGATCAACATCTCCACACTTTGAGGAGATCGGATGATGTTGAGAGGATTCATTGAACAAGGTGAGTGGACTATTGATTCTATAGTATTACCTTTGGAGATAGATAACTAGAAGCCAAGTTTTACATCATTGATTTGAATACTTCATTCTTGCTTTGCTCAAGGCCTTGGATACATTAGAACAAGATCATTCTATCCTCCATCTATCACTGTATCAAGTTCAAAAAAGATGGGATTGAATACTATGTCAATGGAGATGAAAAGCCATTTTCAATTAGAGAGGTTGAGATTTATGAGGATACGACCAACTATCTTCCTCAAAACACCCTTTCTTGTGAACTTGGACAAAATTCAAACTCAAAATTAAAAGAAAAGAAAATGAAGAAAAGAAAAGCCAAAAGAAAATAAAAGAAAATGAAAGTCCAAAAGAACAAGAAAGGAATTGAAGAAGAAATAGATCTACATATTATTCCACAGTTCATTCCATCATATGGACATGTGGGTAGGATGCCTCAACCTCCACTTGGGCAGATAGAGGTGGAAGACCCTGGTTGGCCATCACCAAGGTCATGTTCTAGTTCATAGGAGTACCCCTACTATTCACATAAACTTGGAATCTAGCTCAAAGGATGAGTCTAATGTGATTAATACCAACCCAACCTCCATTGGAGGTGACTTTCAATCCATATAGATGAAATGAGACCTTCAAAGCAAAGTATTTGAATTAGTTTATGTGAAGCTATTAGGTAGTAGTTGGGAACCTTATCTCCAACCTCACTCACAAATCAAAAAGTTAAAGGTTTGGTAGTTAAGGAAGCCCCTAAGTCTTCCAATGACATGAATCTAAAGAGATTCTTTTTGGGATCATCATCCTCAAGTCCTGAAGTTGATGTAGAACTTGAGGAGGATACATTTAAAGAATTAATGGAATTACTATTTGACTTTTACTCACCTTGTGTTCATAATCTTATACAGAAAGGTTTAGTTCCTCATACATGGTTTCACATGCAAAGTACTTTGAAAAAAGCTATGGAACAATATAGAAGCACAATCAAAGCGTAGAATTTGGTATAGTGGGTGTCTCAATGATAATTCTTAGTTGTTACCAATCATTTGAAATCGATAGGTTCTTTCACAACACCAACTCTTATGAGAATGTGTGTTTAAAATCTCGAGATGATCCGGATCTCCAAATCAAAGAGGCCATAATTTGAAGAGGAGATTCATTCAATAATAGAAAAGCTTAAAGAAATCAACCTCGATGAAGAAAATCCATGTACACAGTTCATTGTTGAATGAAGAAGAAATGACTTAGTTGGGCTATGGATTGAGTTTAAAGATTAGTTCACATAGAGTTATGAAGAGATGCCTGGATTATCTCCTAATGTAGCAGACCACAAGCTAGCAATAGATCCTAACGCTACCCATATTAAGCAAGCTCCTAGATGCATGCGATTAGAAATTTAACAATAGGTCATTTCTGAAGTCAAAAAGCGATCAATCTTTGGTTTCATAGGGAAGAAAAATATCTACACGGTTAGCTAATGTCATCCCAATTAAGAAGAAGAATGGCCAAATTTGTATGCATCAATTTTAGGGACTTAAATAAGGCATGTCCTAAGGATGAGTTTCTCTTCCTATATTAGAATTAATGGACATAGCCTCATCTCATATAATTTCTCTTTTATTGATGGGTCATCTACAACAAATCAAGATGTATCACGAAGATGAAGAAAGAAACACTTTGAACCCTCGAGAATCTTTTGTTATAGGGTCATGCCTTTCGCCTTAAAATCTTTGCTACATGCAGCCATGACTCGATCTTCAATGAACTCATCCATCATTAGGTTGAGTGTTATTGATGATCTAGTAGTCAAGATAAATATAAAGAGTCACCTCTTTAACTTGAGAGTAGTTTTGAATTGTTAAGATAATATAACCTCAAAATGAATCCCAAGTGTGCATTTAGAGTAGCTTCAAATTTCTTGGGTTTTCTTGTCAACACCGGAATAGAAATAAATCCGAAAAGATTAAAGCTATCTTAGCCACCTCTAAAAGTTTAACTCAACTCAGATCATTCCAAGGATGGCTGGCGTATCTATGATACTTTATCTCCAACCTATTGGGGAGATGCCAGCCATTTTTAGCATTTATCAAAAAAGATGCCAAGTTCAAGTGGGATGACAAGTGTCATACCTTTAAGACATCAAGTATTTGGTGAAGCTATTGGTTCTTTTCTCAGAATAGAGAAAAGAAATGACACCATAGAGTTTAGAAATATTTTATTTAGATGATCAAATGCATTAAGGAATAAACATACTATCTCGAAAGATAAAATACTCTCCTATAATGGATTTAATCATTTCAATAAAAGACTCCAAGGTCTTTCATGTGCGAATATTTTCCACCATGAAAAAAAGTAGAGCGATGTCAATTTTATCCTCGATCATGGTTCCCATAAAAGCCTCTATAGTTAATTACATCTTAAGAAGGGTCACTTCTAAGAATACTCTTGCTTAAAGAAATAAGTGGTTATTCTAAAACTACTAAGGTAGCTTTCAAAGGAATGATTTTTTGAGAAATTCAATTGGGAGGTCCAAATTGGAGAGAGTTATTTTTAAGAGTCAAAGGGAAAAGAGTAGGAAATGTTTATTGATACTGGGATGCTTAGTATATATTTCATCTATCCTATGATTGGGCTTCAAATTTGGGATTTAATTTTGAATTCAAGTTGTCATTTTCTTAGAAATTTGGACTTAGATTCAAGACAAGACGAGAAATGCTAGTTTAAGACTTATTCTAAAAAGATGCTTGAACTAGTCTATAGGTGCTTAACACATGTCTGATCTCAACCTATTTTTATTCTTAGAATCATTGGTCATTCTCTTCACTTGAAGGAACTAACCTATCCTGAATCTTGGACTTACAATACACGGAGAAGGCTACCTAACACCACCTAAACACATTTTAAAATAATGATGCTAAGTTATATGAATGCAAGATGGGCATATTGCAATTTAGAAAAATCTATGAACCTAGACTTACTCCCAACCCTTAGATTATGTAGGGTATGAAGATGTACCTAATGCATATTTTCAAATTTTAATAATTTTGACTCAGATTCACTTAGGTCATAAGAATATAATTTATGCCTAATGCATGCAATTAAAAAGATTATGGGCCAAATCAAAATGAAGAAGGTGTACTTCCATCATAGGCTCAATTCACTTGGTTCTCTCAAGGATGGAAGTCCTTCATTAACCAAGAAACAATATGATTTATGCATGATATTAAAACATCCATAAGGGTTGCTACATATTTTATCTTGCTTTAATACTAGGCTTTTATGAAGATTATGAGTTGAATTTATTTTATGTTTCAATTGATTTAGTTGGGTATAATTTAGTTTATCCTATAAATAAGCATAAATCAGACAAACATGTGAAAGAAACCTAAAAGCAAGTTATTTCTATTGTGCACCCAAAATAAATAAAGCCAAATTAAATTATATAAGGCTCTTGTCATATACACGAAAGAAAGAAAAATGGGCTGAGTTCATACCTTCAGAACTACAAGTTAAATCTATGGGTCTTCTTTCCGGAAAGTTTCCTTCTTCAAGGACATCCATGGGCTCCATGGGGACCACACTCCATCTCCTGGTTGTTGACTCACCAAATCCTAGACCTCATAGATCATAACCTAATTTTAAGCTCAAATTTACATTTAAAATTCAAAGAAATCTAAGCCACCAAAATAGATGTCAGAAATACACACAGACACAAGTAGTTTATATTTCATAAACATATGGGCTTAGCATTAGTTGCTTGCCAAGCCCACGTCCATGAACTATGTTAAGAGATTTTTTGTGCAAGCAAATAATAATCTTATGATTTATTTATTACATCCCTAAACACAGTCCACAGAGAAATAGTATCAAATCTAGAAAGAATGCCTAACATCCATCTAAGACAAAAAGGGAATCTAAACAATACACCACCCAGACAATGAAGTACACAACATATCACAAAAGATTAAAAGAAAATCATAGAACCATCTAACCTAGATCTAGAGGTGGACCTAAGTAATCTAGTGAGTGTAGAAGTGTGGTTTGTGAGGTAAGTCTTTGCTAGGCCTTTAAGTTTAAATTTAAAATTTGAAGTTTGAATTGGTTTAATTTTTTATTTTCTTTTACCACTGGTTGGTTTCAATTCAAATGGTTTAGTGATTTAATTCCCATTTTTATGTTCATTTTATTTGGTTAAAGTATATAGATTTTCAAGAATGAAGAATGGAATGATTCCATTTTTGGATGGAGCTCTTTCCATTCAACAACCTAAAAAAGTTAAATCACTAGTTTAGATCATTCATGTACTAGAGTATTTTCCCCTAAACTACATGGAAAAGTATACATGGTTGATTTTATCCTGGGATCATGGTTCCCTATAAAGGCAAGCCTCTATAGTTAATTACATCTTAGGAATGGTCTCATCCTAAGAATACTCTTGATTAAAGAAATAAGTGGGTATTCCTAAAGACTACTAAGGTAGCTTTCAATGGAATGATTTTTGAGAAATTTAATTGGGAGAGGTCCAAATTATAGAATGCTATTTTTAAGAGTCAAATGGAAAAGAGAAGGAAATGTTTATTGAAACTGGAATGCCTAGTAGACATTTCATCTATCCTATGATTGGGCTTCAAATTTGTGATTTAATTTTAGAATTCAAGTTGCCAATTTCTTAGAAATCTAGGACTTAGATTCTAGCAGCACAAGACTGCAGAAATGCCTAGGGTTGAAGACTTATTCCTAAAAGGATGCTTCAGAACCTAGTCTACATGTTCTTCTAACACATGTCATATGCTTGACCTATTTCTATTCTTAGGAATCATTGATCATTCTCTTCACTTGAAGGAACTAACCTATCCCTAACTCTTCTGGACTTACAACCTACCTGGAGATGGCTGCCAGCTAACACCACCTAAATGCATTTTAAAACCATGAGGCTAAGTCCTATGAATGCAAGATGGCTAGGCTATTGCAGTTTTAGAAAAAAAAATCTATGAACCTAGAATTTCTCCCTAACCCCTACTCAAATTTACATTTAAAACTCAAAAGAAATCCTAAGCCCTGCAAAATAGATGTAAGGAAATACACACATCATACAAAGCAGTTTATATTTCACAAACATATGGGTTTAGCATTAGTTGCTTGCCAAGCCCACTTATCCTTTGGACTATGTTAAGGGGTTTTCAGCACCTGCAAGCAAACAATAATTTTATGATTTATTTGTTACAGTGATCCCTTTAACACAGTCCCCTATAGAAAATAGTATCAAATCTAGAAAGAATACCCTAACACCTAGTCTAATGAACAAATAACCCTAGGCATCTAGTCTAAAGCAATACACCACACAGACATGTGTAGTACAACACAACATATCACAAGAGATTAAAAGAAAACCACAAAATAATCTAACCTAGATCTAGGGTCTGACCTAAGTAATCTAGTGTGTGTAGAAGTGTGGTAAGTCTTGCTAGACCTTTAAGTTTAAGTTTGAAATTTGAAGTTTGAATTGGTTTAATTTTTTTTTTTACCATTGGTTGGTTTCAATTCAAATGGTTTAGTGATTTAATTCCCATTTTTATGTTCATATTATCTGGTTAAAGTTGTATAGGTTTTCAAGAATGAAGATTAGAATGATTCCATTTTTGGATGGAGCTCTTTCCATTCAACATCCTAAATCCAAATGAAGTTTTCAAAAGTCTAACTAAAATCTTTAAGTATTTTAATTAATCCTTTTGATCTTATTTATGTTTGGATTTAATTTATTTTATTTCATTTGTTTGAATTTCTTTGTTTGATTTAATTAGTTTTATCTATTTCATTTTGAATTAAGTTATATGGATTTCATTTGATTTGGCTTATGTTAATTTAAAGAGTTTGATTTAAGTTTAATTTTATTCAATTTAACTTAAGATATTAAAACATGGATTTGTAAGCTTAAGGTTTAAGTTTATTAATATGAATTAATACCTTAGGTTTGTTGATAGATTATTCTTAATCTAATTTAATTAACCTAGGTTTTTATATTCATTATTTAAATTCATTAAAGATGAATGGTTTCATTAAACTTAACTTAAGTTGTTTAATTATATTTGAATTTCATTGATTTTCTTATAATTTAGATATTTGATTAAATTTTTTTTTTTGACTTAGAAAATTTTGATGAATTACCTTAAGTATTTCTGATGTTTATTTCAGATTAGTTCAATTTATTTATTGATTCAATGAATTAATGATTATTCTTAATTATTACTTAGTTCATATTGACCTAACGAATTGGAAAATCAAGAATTCCAAATTTATAGATCAATTAAGTTTGAGATAACTATGGAAAGTGAGGTTATATGCCAATTTATGTTTCTAAAGTTTCAGGTTGATTAGAGATGTAATTAGTGTGTAATTAAGCTTTTTATTATCTCATTAAAACCCAAATTAAGCCTAATTTATTAAGATTCATTAAGAGATTTGATTTTTCACTTATTCTTCACTGAAATACCTTTCCAATGAGGGTTTATTCATAGTTTTTGGTTATTGAGTTATTATGATTTAATTATGTTTAGGTCATTTAATTGAATTATTTAATTCTTTTAATTACCAAACTAAGTTAATTAGTGATCTATTAGGTTCATATAGGTTTGATTAGGTTTAATTAATATTATGTTCATTAATATTTATTATGTTGATTTAAGGTCATTAGATTAAAGTTTTCTAATTATTTCATTAAAGGGTAATTAATTTAATTAATTTAAAGGTTAAACACATGAAATTACAATTTCCCTTAAATTTAAAGAATTAAATCCCCAAAAATTTATCTAAAGTATGTTTTAAGCTTAATTTCATTTCCCCAAAGTTTCAAATTAATTGGATTATTAATTTAAGAATAATTAGGGTTTAATATTTTTTAATTAAACTAAAATTAAGAAAAAAAGTACTCAATAAAAATTGGGGATTTTAATTTCTATGGATTCCGCTCATCAAGATGAATCCATAGAGCTCTTATTTGTAATTTTATGATTTTTCTTTGATTTTATGAGTTTTTGAAATTTTTAGAATTTTTTAATTAATTAAACCGTTAAGTAACTAATCTTAATGGTTTTTAAGTGAGGCAGGTCCCACGCTACAGATTAAAATGTGTGGGATTGTTTACAGACCATCCGATCAAAGATGGGACAGTTGATATGGATTTGGTCCTAAGACATGTCACGTGAAGCTATGTGTCATGGGATGAAAATGCAGGACGATTTTGGACCGTTTGATCACAGACCGGACATGCTGGATCACCCCTGCAATCCTTAAGGGATTTAAATCAATTTATTTTCCTAGATCTAGACCATCCATTTCTTTTAAAAGAAACGGACTATCCTGATTTTGTCTCCCCAACCTCTAGTGTAGTCGAGGACCGTCCATGGTGTTTTGCTAATAACTTTTGATATAGGCAATGAAATCACATGATTTAAAGTGCTACACGATCATTGAAAGCTCTTAAATCAAGCTGCATATGAAATGATCAAGGCCAAAAGCTTAAATAAAAGGGGAGTCATAAATGGCATACCTTGATTCAACGAGTTCAAAGGTTGAAATCAAATCCAATAGCTTCATTTCTTCGGGAGAAAGCTTTGTGCCAGAGGAATTGAGCCAATTCCTTGTAGTTTGATCCCTAGACCAACCCTTGAATGCTCTTTTTCAGCTTTGATGGTTTGTAGTGGTTAAGGGCACTTGAGGGAGGGGAACTGCTTTAGCCGCTTTGATGTGTGAAGATGTGAAAGTTCAAATCTCCCTGGGAAGTGTATGTGTGTTTTCATATGGCAGAGTTGCTCTCCTTGGCTATCCCTTGGTCGGTTTGATGATGGGATACTTTGAAGTTATGCACTCCTCCATCCCACCCTATCATATGTGAAGAGGTGGGAAGAAGGGAGATGGAATTTGACTTCTCCAATTCATTTGCTTGTATTAGTTTTCCTTATTTGAATTTTATGTAATAATGCAAGAGAAGCCTAAGTAGCTTGATTAGGGATGTAAACCTTCATTATAAGAGTTTAAGGAAGTGTTACCCCATCCCATGTGATTTGGTTGGAAGTGGTTTGATATTTCCTTATTTCTTTTGTCTTGCTTAACTTACTTTACCCAAATTGTGTTAAGTGATTTAAACATAATTTTTTTATAGGTCAAATGACCCATTTGACATAACTACACCAAATAGGGAGTTACGTTATGTCCCATCATCATTCCCATTGATTTAGGACAATCAATTTAAAGTTATTTTGATTTTTCTTAAATTTGAGTTTAATGTGGCTTATTTAGGTTATTTTGATTTAAGAGATTTAGTTGACCTATTCTAGGCCTTCATAGACTTAAATTCTTTTGTTATTATGATCATACATATTCATTTGATAATTTGAAATATTTTTGGTGATTTAATTTAGTCAAATTTTAGTGGGTTGACTTTTGACCAAGTGGTCCCACTTAAGTCAACTCTAGGTTAACTAAAGTTGACTTTAGGTTTGACTTTGAATTTTCATTTTTTTGCATTAATTCACTTGATTAAATTTATGTTGTATGTTTGATTTGGTTTTGCATTAAACAAAGTAAATTGGATTTAGCTCAAAAAATTATATCAAGTTATTAAGCATAAGACTTGAATTTTGAAGTAGGAAATCCCTATTCGAACTTGATATCATTTTATTGCTAAAGTTGACCTCTTCTAAAAATGAGGTCAATAAATGGACCCAATATGTGAAGTGGATTAACTATAATACACTACACATATTGGTATTGACAAAATTGATCAACATACAAGTATAAGCTTGGGGTTCCAATTCATGACTTTGATTTTTGATTTGAATTTTATTTTGATTTTGATTGTCAAAGATAGGTATATGTATATCTATCTTCACTTTGGAGTGTTATTCATGTGATTAGCTAATAAGATAGGGCTATTAAGGGCATGATCCATCCTAGTTAGCTAAAGAGAGGAGAGGGGTCTTTAAAGAGATAATCCAATCCTCAAAATAGGATGTCAACTGGGGTTCCTATATGATTAGAAAGAATGTCGACTAAGGGACTTTATAACTTTCTAGCTATTAGAAAAAAGTCATAAAGACTTGATCCAATCTAACTTTCCCGTGTAACATGAAAGGGGCCTTGATGGCTTGTTCCAATCATGTACACAAACATAGAATACCGACTAGGGACTTACTCCTAGATGATTAGAAAGAATGTTGACTAAGGGACTTAGATCTTTCTGGCTATTAGAAAGGGGTCATAAAGACTTAATCCAATCTAACTCACCTATGTAACATGGAAGGGGCCTTGATGGCTTGTTGCAATCATGTACACAAAGATAAGATGTATAGGGACTTACTTAGATGATTAGATAGAATGTAATAAAGGACTTATCTTGCTATTAAATGAATATATAGAATTAATCCAATCTAAGTCACCTGTGTAACATGAAAGGGGACTTGATGGCTTAATTCAATCATGTACACAAGAGGATGTCAATGGGACTTATTCTGTTGATTAAAGAAGGCCAACGGGACTTATATCTTTTTGGCTATTAGAAAGGGGTCATAAAGACTTAATCCAATCTAACTCACATGTGTGACATTAAAGGGGACTTGATGGCTTGTTCCAATCATGTACACAAAGATAGGATGTCGACTAAGGATTTACTCTTAGATGAGTAGAAAGAATGCCGGCTAAGAGATTTATATTATTCTGGCTATTAAAAAGCGGTCATAAAGATCTAATCCAATCTAACTCACCTGTGGAACATGAAAAGGGCCTTGATGTCTTAATCCAATCATGTACACAAGAAGTAGGATGTCGACTGGGGACTTACTCCTATATGATTAGAAAGAAGGCCGACTGGGGACTTATATTTTTTTGGCTATTAGAAAGGGGTCATAAAGACTTAATCCAATCTAACTCGCTTGTGTAATATGAAAGGGGCCTTGATGGATTAATCCAATCATGTACACAAGAGGTAGGAATGGTGTCACGAATGGTTTGCTCCAAACCCAGAAAGACATGAGAAAGGTGCCATAGAGGGCTTTCTCCCATCTTAGGTCATGTATAGGAAAGGTGCCACAAAGGGCTTGATCTTATCCTATAGGTGATATGGATGAGAAAAAGGGGTCAAAGTGAATTATTCCTAATCCTCAAAGGTTTTAGCTAATAAGCAAGAGTCTTAAGGACTTAATCCTTACTTGATTAGTCTAACTTGATGAAAGGGCGATGGAAGGTTTGCTTCCATTTCTTGATTTCACTAATACTTTATACACATGAAAATGTTCGGTGAAGGAGGTTTCAAAGAGTTGGAATTTATTTTTGAAGGAAGAGCTGGGTATATTTTATACCCAATGCTTTACTATGCCATGAGCATAAACTTCATCATTTTTCTTGTTATATCTCAAAGTTATAATGAACCATTCTAGATGTCTATGTCACTGAAGGCAAGATGTCATAGGGTACTCACTTGAGAATTCTACCTATTTGAGCTTGCATGTGACTGTGTAGTTCTTTAGGTAGTAAGAACCAAAGTCAACCAATGCTTCTCAAATGGAATTTCATTTTCTTTTTGTTTGGATATGTATGTTATTTTTACTTTGTTGACATGAATCAATAGCTCATAAGGCATTCTCTTAGATTCAATGAAGATCAAGAGATTCCTTTAAAGCTTTTAAAGTGAATGAGAATCAAGATAATCTTTTGGATTCTCATAGAGACAAAAAATTCTTATCCCTAATTAATAAGGAAATACAAAGGGTTAACTTATTAGAGAAATTTAGATTCTCCTGATAAGTTTGAAATTGAATTTCTTTAGTTGATTTATTATTATAGGAAATGAAATCTCATAATTGTCTTTGATTAATTTCTTATTTTTGCATTTTTGATCCTTCTACATTTTACTACAAGGTCTTTGAAATTACTTCAAAAGTAAAATTTATGACTCTATATATAGTAACAGGACTGTCCTTCAAGTCATATTGAAGTTTCTTTTATTTTCTTTTCTACTTTGGGAAGGTTTTCAATATAACCCTCTACCTAATTGAAAGTGGGATTATAAGAAATCTTGATCATGACCCTTTTTGCTATATTGCCCCAATATGTTGAGACTAAATGATATGACTCTATAACAGAACATTCTTATAAGGATTCTGAATGTCATATCTTATGCTTTCAATTCTTCTTTTCTAGGATTGCTTTATTTGATAATTTTCACATAAGTTATCCTTAAGAAGGATAATCTTATGCATAAAAATATTTTTTGTTTTTAAAATGAAATATGGATAATATGAACCCATTTTTAAGGTAAAGATTATACCCTAGTCCCAAGATGTGGGTCATATTATGATGTTAGCTAACCAAGAGTAATATTTTCTTCTTATGTAGAACCATCATTTTCTAGCTTTTAATTTAGGAAAAATTTGCTTTTCTTTTAGAATTTGACCACAATCGTCAAGGGACTTAGTTTATGGAAATGGTATCAAGCTTAAGTTTATAGACCACTACATCTGGAGATAATTTAAATTTATTTCCAGATAAAGTAGTCTTTAAACCCAAAAGATAGCTTAATCAAATCATCAATATCTAACTCATTAAAGAGTTAGATCATTGATATCATCTTGTCAATTGTGGAATTGGATTTTTCTTCAAATTCTAAGGGTGCATTCCAAACTTGAAGATTATACAAATCTTGAGACACATCTAAACAACATTGATGCAATGTGCTAGAGTTCCTTTTGAAAATAAAGTTAGGACCCAAACTACTTAAGCTTTTTAACTTACAATGGCTCTATAATTCTAGAACTTTTCTTATTTATGGTTATAGACCACTTGCAATGGAATCAGAGTATACTCAATGAGACCTTTACCATATAAAGGATATGGACCCCTAGAAAAGAAGATCCACTATCTTTTCTTTTAACCTACCAAATGAGCTCACCCAATCATGGCAAAGGATAAAATGACAAAGTTTGAGATATCTACTTATTTTTGTTCAGCTAGGGATAATTTTTGACTTCTAACCCTACCACTTCATTTTGATGTGGAGAAGTTTGAAGTTAAAATGTCCATTTACATTGGGTGTCTTTTGCTTCATTTAAAATCAGAATATACTCAATAGAATCTTTGCCATTCAAAAGATATGGTTTCTTGAAAAGAAGATCCACTATCTTTTTATTTAACCTACCAAGTGAGCTCACCCAATCATGGCAAGGGCTAAAATGAAAAAGCATGAGATATCGATTATTTTTTATTTAACTTAAAGATAGTTTTTGACTTCTAACCTTACCACTTCATTCTGATGTGAAGTTTAAAGTCAAAAATGTCTACATGATTAGAAATTTTAGACTTCATCCTTTCGCTCTTGGATATAGTCCTTCCATTCCTTTACTTTTCTTTCCTTCTTTTGGTAATATTATGATTTCATTTCTTAATGAAAGGTTACATTTGGTAATTTTCCTAGTTACAAGATTCACTAAGAAGATAAATGTATTTGACTCATTTCCATGTCATTTCATTCTTTATGAAATGACTCTACTAAATGATTTGCTAGGAAATTTGATGTATTCGACCTTTTGTCCAAATACAACATTTTCTTGATTGACTTTTTGATATGATTCAAGTATTTGTTTGATTGATCATATAATTCAACATTTTTATTTCTTTTTTATCTTTTTATGGAACAACAAATCTAGCAAAGCCATTTAAGATTGATATTAATGACTTTCTAAAGATATTACACTTACTGAATTCAAAATTATTTAGTGGAGCGAGTCATTTAGGATTGGCATAATGACTTCCTTGAAAACTTTTCACTTCTAAAATTAGAATTTTTTATTGGAATCAAATATTTAGTTAGGTCATTTAGGAGTAGCTGAATGATATCCTAAAGACTCAACACTTTAGGATGAATATGAACATCCTTCAATAATCAGTATGTTTCTTCTTTTTCTTTTCATTTGATTCCTTTTATTCTCTTTTTTTTTTTATTTAGGCTGTATAGGACCATCCAAGAGCATTTAAAGATGTTTCATGAATTCTAAGTTGCTCTTTTTCATGTTTGAATTTTGTCTTCAACCAACAATGTGATTGAAATTAAGTACTTTTCTAGGTTGAGTTTTAAAATTGAATTTTCATGAAGCTAAAACTTCTTTCTTTATTTGATTGAATTTATATGGGACCATCTTATCAAATCTCTTGATTAGAATTGGGCCTATATAAATTACTATCATGTTTATATTTGATGTTGATTGATGCAGGATCAACAAGTGTTTTGGAATTTTTCTTTTAAATTTTCCACATCGACTAAGATGTTTAATAAGTTCTTAATAGTCTATCTTCATCATAGAAGATAACTCTAGAACTTCTTTATAATGGAATGCCACATCAGGAAGTTTCTTATAGTTAAGTAAGTAAAATTACATGATTATGTAATGTCTTGCTTTACTTTCATTTCTTTCTTCATCATTTTTATTTATTTCATATTTCATTTATATTATAAGCATTATGATGCTTGATTTTTTGCAAGAAACTTATCTAAGATGGGCAAAACATCACATTTTGAAGATGATTTATTTTCCATTTCTTTTCAATGTCATTTGAGGTGGTATAACTCTACCATTTTGAACTTGATTTCAAGAATTTCCCTTTTTATATGAAGGGAAGGTAGGTCTAACTCTATCTTCAATAGATCAATATACCTCATGATCTATTCATTTAGAGTATCATCATTTAAAAGAGAACCCTTTAGGGTAGATGATGTACTATTAGAAAGTCAACTTTTACTTGTATTTTTTTATAGCACATATAAGATTAAAGGTAATCACAGCTTTCAATGGACTCTTTGACCATCATACTTAACATAAGATAATGCCAAATAGGTCATAAGACATTGCAATGGATTCTCCTTGGATTCATTTTGTAATGAAAGCATATAATGCCTTAGTCTTGAAAATTAAGGCATTTTTTATTCATTTGGACTAACAAAGTCCTAAGTGATTTATCTATCAACTTTCTAGATATAGGAATTTCATACTTTCACTCTAAGGGATAAATATATCACCCTTAGGACCCAATCCTAAGGTCATGATGTATTTTCTTTTCTTGATTTAAATTTATTGAGGAGGTTAATTTGGCAATTAGAGATCTAATCTCAAAAAAATTCTCTAATTCAATGCCTGACACTATGCCTAATGACCTAGGGAATTCACCTTGGGTTGGATCTAACCTATTTGGCTTAAGTAGGATCAGCTCAAGCATCCAAATTCAAAATCAATTAATCAAATAAAAAATCAATAATCATCAATCCAAGATGATTAAAATTCAAATTACATTTAATTTCAAAAATACCCGAGTTGATTTTGAATTGGTTCAAGCTAAAATCAAAGCACTTGGTTGGATTCAAATTCCTTAAGACAATTCAAATGGAATTAAATCTAATCAAATCCATTTTGAGATTAATTTGGGCATATCATACTTTAATTCAAACTAAGATGATAATGCCATATTGCATGGAAATAATAAAAGTAAAAAAAATTCCCCATGCAAAAAATCTTTTCTTCCCACCTCATGCACTCCAAGATAAAAGCCACCTCTTAAGAGGTGGCTGCCTTCAAGTGAAGATAATGGCTCCCTTCAAGGCCAAGAAAAAACCTACAAAAGCTTGCCAAAAGCTTAGCCAACTAAGGGAAGAAGAGAGAGATAAGAAGGGAAGAAGAAAATAAAAAAAGAAGAAGAGGAAGAATAGTGTTGGCCATGCATGGAAATCATGCAAAAAAGCTCCTTCCATCTGAGGTGAATATCACATTATGTTCACAAGGGCAAGGGGAGTTGATCCCATACCTTTCCCCGACCACCTCGTCATCGGTGAGCACTATTCATGCCAAAACCAAGTACCCTTTAATGGTGAAATCAAGGAGGATTTCACCCCAAATTGAAGAGCACGTTCACATGGCTCAAGGCAATCTAAATCGAGCCTTGAATCATTTGGCAAGGAAGGCGAGATCTATGCTTTGAGCTCGGTCAAGGGGAAAAAATGGAGATAAGCCATCAAGCTACAAGCTCTTTGTATTGATCTAAAGCTTATGGAATCAACCTTGCCGCCAGAGATCATTGGAATCCAGGTTTGCCATTGACGTCCTCCCCTATTTTCTTCAAGTTTTTAGTTTTGGACCTTTTCAAAGAAAGTTGGAATGCCCAATGAATCTAACCATATAGATTGATCCCAATTTGGTCGCATTTTGGGATGAGTCATAATTCACCGATCACCGTCGGTTAATAGAAAATCAACAACGGTGATGGGTTTCACCATTTAGGGAAGATGGTCTCCGGATCATCCGATCCTTCTATTTGGATCGGATGGTTCAGATCTAGATTTGATTTAAATTCCCAAGGATCAGATGGGACCATCGATCGATCCGGCGGTCCAAGATAGCCTATTTTCAACTCATGCATTGCGGATCGTCCCCGCGCATGGTACGTGCGCCGCGTGACAGCAGTTTGATCCTGATCGTGATCATTATAGACGCCCAACTTTGACGGATGGTCGTGATCCGCATTCTAATTACATGGGTCCCTCCTATTCATTAAGATTTGTTACTAAATGATTTAATTAATTAATTAAAATCGATAAACTTCAAAAAAATCATATAAAATTAAAGAAAAATCAGAAAATTACAAATAAAATCTCTATGGATTTGTCTTGATGAGAGGAATCCACAGAAATTAAAATCCTGAATTTTTATTGGATAATTTTACCTTAATTTAGGTTTAATTAATATATTAAACTTTACTTACCCTCAAATTAATAATCCAATTAATTTGAAACTTTAGAAATGAAATTAAGCTTAAAAATACCTTAGGTAAATTTTTGGGATTTAATTCTCAATTCAAGGGAAATTGTAATTTCATGTGTATAACTTTCAAATTAATTAAATTAAT
The DNA here is from genome assembly GCA_021442155.1 of Cymbidium sinense. Classification (NCBI taxonomy): domain Eukaryota; kingdom Viridiplantae; phylum Streptophyta; class Magnoliopsida; order Asparagales; family Orchidaceae; genus Cymbidium; species Cymbidium sinense. Next base: position 24,814 of record JAKCPB010001043.1, read on the forward strand.
TATGAAATAATTAGAAAACTTTAATCTAATAATCTTAAATCAACATAATAAATATTAATGAACATCAAAATATTAATTAAACCTAATCAAACTTATATGAACTTAATAGATCATTAATTTCAATTAGATAATTAAAAGAATTAAATAATTCAATTAAATGACCTAAAATTAATTAAATCATAATAAATCAACTAGTTAACCAAAATTATGAATAAACTCTCATTAAAGGTATTTAGTGAAGAATAAGTGAAAAATAAAATCTCTTAATGAATATTAATAAATTAGGATTAATTTTGGTTTTAATGAAATAATTAAAATCTTAATTTTAATTACATCTCTACTCAAGTGAAACTTTAGAAACATAAAATTGGCATGTAACCCCACTTGTCATAATTATCTCAAACCCAATTGGTCTATAAATTTTGGAATTCTTGATTTTCCAAATCTCTAGGTCAATATGAACTAAATAATAATTAAGAAGAATCATTAATTCATTGAATCAACAAATAAATTGAACTAATCTAAATAAACATCAGAAATACTTAGGGTAATTCATCAAAACTTTCTAAGCCAAAGAATTTAATCAAATATCAAAATTTTAAGAAAATCAATACTTAATGAAATTCAAACATAATTAAATAAGTTAAGTTTAATGAAACCATTCATCCTTAATGAATTTAAATAATGAATCTAAAACCTAGGTTAATTAATCAAATTAAGAATAATCAAGAAAAACCTAAGGTATTAATTCATATTAATAAATTTAAACCTAAGCTTACAAATCCATGATTTAATATCTTAAGTTAAATTGAATGAAATCAAACTTAAATCAAACTCTTTAAATTAACATAAGCCAAATCAAATGAAATCCATATAACTTAATTCAAAATGAAATAAATCAAACAAATTAAATCAAATAAAGCAATTCAAACAAATGAAATAACATAAATAAAATCCAAACATAAATAAAATCAAAAGGATTAATTAAAATACTTAAGGATTTTAGTTAGACTTTTGAAAACTTCATTAGATTTAGGATGTTGAATGGAAAGAGCTCCAAAAAATGGAATCATTCCATTCTTCATTCTTGAAAACCTATACAACTTTAACCAAATAAAATGAACATAAAATGGGAATTAAATCAAACCATTTGAATTGAAACCAACCAAAAAAAATTAAACCAATTCAAACTTCAAACTTCAAACTTAAACTTAAAGGCCTAGAAAGCCACACAAACCCACTTCTACACACACACACTAGATTACTTAGGTCACGACCTAGATCTGTTAGATCATTCTGTGATTTTCTTTTAATCTCCGTGGTATGTTGTTGTGTTGTGCTTCACATGTCCGTGGTGTATTGCTTTAGATTGGATGCCTAGCTTGTTTGTTCATTATCGGATGTTAGGCATTCTTTCTAGATTTAACATTATTTTATCTGAACTATGTTAAAGGGATCATGTAATAAATAAATCATAAAATTATTGTTTGCTTGCGTGTTGAAAATCCTTAACATAGTCCATAGAGTTTTGCAAGCAACTAATGCTAAGTGTATGTTTGTGAAATATAAATTCTTTGTGTGTGTGTGTATTTCCTAACATCTATTTGTAGGCTTAGGATTTCTTGAATTTTAAATATAAATTTGAGCTTAGAATTAGGTTAGGATCTATGGGGTCTAGGATTACGTGAGCCAACCGTGAGATGGTGGTCCCCTGGAGCCCCATGGATGTCCTGAAGAAGGAATTTCTTGAAAGAAGACCCATAGATCTAAACTTGTAGTTCTAGTAGTTGTATAAGGCAGAACTCGTTCCCATTTTCTTTCTGTGTACAAAGTAGCATCTCCATTGGCCTTTTCTTATATAATTTAATTTCTTGATTTATTTTGGTGCAATAGAAACAGATGCTTTTCTTAGTTTTTTTTGTGCTATGTTTGTATAATGCCTGATGTAGGCTCATAGGATAAACTAAATTTTCTACCCAACTAAATCAATTGAAACATAAAAATAAATATAACTCATAATCTTCATATATAATCCTAGGCCATTAAAGCAAGATAAAATATGTAGCAACCCCTTAGCTGGATGTTTTAATATCATGCATAAATCATATTATTTCACTCTTGATTAATGAAGGACTTCCATCCTTACCAAGGGCTTGACCTTTGAGAGCCTATGATGGAAGTACACCTTCTTCTATTGATTTGGCCCATAATATTTTTTTTCTAATTATATGCATTAGGCATAAATTGTATTCCTATGCTTAAAATGAATCTTGAGTCAAAATTTATAAAATCTAAAAAATATGCATTAGTTATCATCTTCATACCCTACATAATCTTAGATTAGGAGTAAGTCTAAGTTCATAGATTTCTTTCCTAAAATTACAATAACCCAACCATCTTGCATTCATATGACTTAGCCTCATTTTTAAAATGCACTTAGGTGGTGTTAGGCAACCTTCTCCGTGTAAGTCCAAAAGAGTGGATATGTTAGTTACCTCAAGTGAGGAGAATGGCCAATGATTCCTAAGGATAGAACTGTCAAGCATCGACATGTGTTAGAAGCACTAAGCACTTTTAGAATAAGTCTTCAACCTAGCATTTCTATGTCTTGTGCTAGAATCTAAGCCCTAGATTTCTAAGAAAATGATAACTTGAATTCTAAAATTAAATCTCAAATTTGAAGCTTAATCATAGGATAGATGAAATGTCTACTAGCATCCCAATATCAATAGACATTTCCTACTCTTTCCATTTGACTCTTAAAATAACTCTCTCCAATTTGGACCTCTCCTAATTGAATTTCCAAAATCATTCCTTTGAAAGCTACCTTAGTAGTCTTTAGAATAACCACTTATTTCTTTAATCGAGTATTCTTAGGAAGAGACCCTTCTAAGATGTAATTAACTATAGGCTTGCCTTTATAGGAACCATGATCCCGGATAAAATAGACCCTATTCTACTTTTGTTCGAGGAAAATACTATATAAAAAGACCCATTAGCCTTAGGAGTCTTTTATTGAAATGATTGAATCCATTAAAGAGAGCATGTTTATCTTTTGAGATAATATGTTTATTCCTTAATGTCATATTTTATTATCTAAATAAAATATTTCTAAACTCTATATGGTGTCATTTCTTTTCTCTATTCTAGAAAAGAACCAACATATTTTCGTGACTAATTGGGAATGGTTCCTCTCTCCATCTTTAGAAATAGGTGGTTATTTCTATATATCGTAATGTAGCCATCACTAGTCATGACCGCCTTTCTTCGTTGGATACCTCCATTTCATTCTTGGTTGAGCCTATCCAACATCTTGAATAGAGGTTCTAGAACTCTTGTTTATCAAGTTAAATGATTGGGTCCTAGAACCAAATCCCAAAATAAAATGAGAGGTGAGAGAATAAATAAAATCAAGTCTCATTATGACCTAAATCTGGTCAAGATTTTGAAACCATTCCAAAAGAGATATTAAATTTAAAAAAGTATGAAAAGTACTTCAAGATTTGAAAAGCAAATCTCCAAAAATAAAGTCTCAAAGTTAAAATATATCCTTGATCTTACTTACTGACTAAAGAGAATCAAGACAGGTCCTTGAATGAACACCCTTTGTTCTATCACATTCAAAAGGTGTCAAAACACCTAATGATGTAAATTGAGATAAAGGAGTCCCTTCAAACCCTGAGAAAACTTAAATCAAAAGGAGGCATAGTTGTAGCTATTCCCCCTTTTCCCACCATGATTGAAATTTGAATTGCATTTAGAAAAGAAAGATAAAAACAAAAAAAATCATCCCAAAAAGAGAATTCCTTATTGACCTTAGGCAAAGGTTGATTAAGGAACTCAATGAAAATCTTCTATTTATATAGAAAATTATACATGAATGCAAATCCTTTAATCTTAATTTCACAAGTCCACTAGAATATTGGAAAACCAACTACTCAAGTTGATTGGCCAATTCTAAGGAGTGACTTGGAGGTAACCTTCTTTTAGACCTTTCCAAAATCTTAAATTCTTAAGAGTTTGGGAGAGAGTCAAAAGAGGAAGATGACATGACATAAACAAAAATAAAGTGACAGATTCACTTTGCTTCTAATCAATAGAAGAAAAGAGAGGTAGCAAAAGAGAATTATGATTCTCTTGATAAAGTTGAAATGAATGAAATTTAAATCAACTTCTTAATGGGAGTTTTCTCATTGAATGAAATGATATTCCATGATTGGCTTTAATTAATTTTAAGTTAAATCAAGAAAAGAAAATAAATGAAGAAGTTTAATCCTTCTAAAGAAATCATGACCTTAGGATTGGGTCCTAAGGGTGATATTTCTATCTCTAGAGTAAAAGTATGAAATTCTATCTCGGAAAGTTGATAGATAAATCACTTAGACTTTGTCGTCCAAATGAATGAAAAATGCCTTAATTTTTCAAGACTAAGGCATTATATGCTTTCAATACAAAGTGAATCAAGGAGAATCCTTTGCAATGTCTTATGACCTATTTGACATTATCTTAATGTTGGTATGGTGGTCAAAGATTCCATTGCAAGTCGAGATTACCTTTATTCTTATATGTGCTATAAAATAATCAAAATTTGACTTTCTAATAGCACATCATCTACCCTAGAGGGTATCTTTTAAATGATGATCTCTAAATGAATAGATCATGAGGTATTGATCTATTGAGGATAGAGTTAGACCTACCTTCCCTTCATATAAAAAGGGAAATTCTTGAAGAGTCATACCACCTCAAATGACATTAAAAAAAGAAAATAAATCATCTTCAAAATGTGATGTTTTTCCCATCTTAGAGAAGTTGCTTGCAAAATCAAGCATCATAATGCTCTATTAAAAATAAAATGAAATATGATAAATAAAATAAAATAAAAAATAAAAATAAAAGAAAGGTAAAGTAAGGCATTACATAATATGTAATCTTACTTAACTATAAGCAACTTCGATGTGGGCATTCCACTATAAAGAAGTTCTAGGGCTATCTCCTATGATGAAGATAGACTACTGAGAACTTATTAACATCTTAGTTGATGTGAAAATTTTAAAAGAAGAAAATCTCCAAAATATATGTTGATCTGGGTGCATCGGTCAACATCAAATATAAATATGTGAGTGAATTTATATAGGCTCAATTCTAATCAAGCTTTGATAAGATGATGCCATATAAATTTAATCAAATAAAGAAAGAAGTTCTTAGCTTCATGAAAATTCAATCTTAAAAAAAAACACTCAACCTAGAAAAGAGCTTAATTTCAATCACATTGTTGATTGAAGACAAAAATTCAAACATAAAAAGAGCAACTTAGGAATTCATGAAACATCTCTAAATGCTCTTAGATGTTCTTATCCATCCCCAAATAATAAAAAGGAATCAAATGAAAAAAGAAGAAGAAGAAACTTACTGATTATTGAAGGATGTTCATATTCATCTAAAGTGTTGAGTCTTTAGGAATATCATTCTACTCCTAAATGACCTCACTAAATATTTGATTCCAATAGAAAATTTGATAGAAGTGTAAAGTTTTCAAGGAAGTCATTATGCCAATCTTAAATGACTCACTCCACTAAATAATTTGAATCCAATGTAACATCTTTAGAAAGTCATTTTTACCAATCTTAAATGGATTTACTAGATTTGTTGTTCCATGAAAAGATGAAAAAGAAATCGAAATGTTGGATCATATTATATGATCAATCAAGCAAGACTTGAATCATATCAAAAGTCAATAATAATCAAATGTTGTATTTGGACAAAAAAAGTCAAATATATCAAATTTCCTAGCAAATCATTTAGGAGTCATTTCATAAAGAGTGAAATGTTATGGAAATGAGTCAAATACATTTATCTTCTTAGTGAATCTTGTAACTAGGAAAATTACCAAATGTAACCTTTAATAAAGAAATGAAATCAAAATATTACCCAAAAAAAAAGTAAAGGAATGGAAGGACTATATCCAAGAGCAAAAGGATGAAGTCTAAAATTTCTAAGCATGGACTTTAAACTTTTCCACATTAAAAATGAAGTGGTAAGGTTAGAAGTCAAAAAATTGTCCTTGAGCTAAATAAAAAAAATAATCAGAGATCTCATGCTTTGTCATTTTAGCCATTGCCATGGGTGACTTGGGGTTAAATAAAAAGATAGTGGATCTTCTTTTCAAGAGTCCATATCTTTTGAATGGCAAAGAATTGAGTATACTGATACCATTTCAATCAAAAATACATAATAAAATAACATAGCTTAAATGAAATAAAAGAATAGATATTTCATGCTTTTCATTTTAGCCTTTGCCATGATTGGGTGAGCTTGGCAGTTAAATAAAAAAGATAGTGGATCTTCTTTTCAAGAGACCATATCTTTGAATGGCAAAGATTCTATTGAGTATATTCTGATTTTAAATGAAGAAAAAAGACACCTAATGTAAATGGACATTTTAACTTCAAACTTCTCCACATCAAAATGAAGTGGTAGGGTTAGAAGTCAAAAAATTATCCCTAGTGAACAAAATAAGATATCTCATGCTTTGTCATTTTATTTTGCCATGATTGGGTGAGCTCATTTGGTAGGTTAAAAGAAAAGATAGTGGATCTTCTTTTCCAGGGGTCCATATCCTTTATATGGCAAAGGTCTCACTGAGTATACTCTGATTCTATTACAAGTGGTATATAACCATAAACAAGAAAAGTTATGGAATTATAGAGCCATTGCAAGTTAAAAGCTTAAGTAGTTTGGGTCCTAACTTTCTTTCAAAAGGCACTCTAGCACATTGCATCAATGTTGTTTAGATGTGTCTGAGATTTATATAGTCTTCAAGTGGATGCACCCTTAGAATTTGAAGAAAATCTAATTCCACAATTGATAAGATTGATATCAATGATCTAACTCTTAATGAGTTAGCTATCGATGATTTGATCAAGCTATTTTGGGTTTAAAGACTACTTTATCTGGAAATAAATTTAAATGATCTCTAGATGTAGTTTATAAACTTAAGCTTGATGTCATTTCAATAAACTAAGTCCCTTGATGATGGTCAAATTCAAATCAAAAGAAAAGCAAATTTTTGCTAAATTAAAAGCTAGAAAATGATGGTTGTACATAAGAAGAAAATATTCTTCTTGGTTAGCTAACATCATTATGACCCACATCTTGGGACTAGGGTAGAATCTTTACCTTGAAAATGGGTTCATATTACCCATATTTTCATTTTAAAATAAAAAAAATTTCATGCATAAGATTATCCTTCTTAAGGATAACTTATCTAAAATTATCAAATTAATAATTCTAGAAAAGAAGAATTGAAAGCATATGATATGACATTTAGAATCCTTATAAGAATGTTCTATTATAGAGTCATATTTAGTCTCAACATATTAGGAGCAATTTAGCAAAAGGGTCATGATCAAGATTTCTTATAATCCCACTTTCAATTAGGTAGAGGGTTATAGAAAATCTTGTCAAAGAAGAAAAGAAAAGAAAATAAACTTCAATATGATTTGAAGAACAATCTATTATATATAGAGTCTTGAAATTTACTTTTGAAGTAATTTCAAAGACCTTGTAGTAAAATGTAGAAGGATCAAAAATAAGAAATTAATCAAAGATAATTATGAGATTTCATTTCTATAATAAATCAACTAAAGAAATTAAATTTCAAACTTATCAAGAGAATCTAAATTTCTCTAATAAGTTAATCCTTTCAATTCCCTTATTGATTAGGGATAAGAATTTTGTGTCTCTATGAGAATCCAAAAGATTATCTTGATTCTCATTCACTTTAGAAAGCTTTAAAGGAATCTCTTGATCTTCATTGAATCCAAGAGAATGCCTTATAAGCTATTGATTCATGTCAACAAAGTAAAATAACATACATGTCAAACAAAAGAAAAGAAATTCCATTTGAGAAAAATTGGTTGAATTTGGTTCTTATTGCCTAAAAGAACTAATCACATGCAAGCTCAAAAGATAGAATTCATAGGTTAGTACCCTATAATGTCTTGCCTTCAGTGAAATAGACATCTAGCATGGTTCATTATAACTTTGAGATATAAAAATAAAAAATATGAACTTCTATGCTCATGGCATAATAAAGCATTGGGTCCAAAATACCCAAGTCTTCCTTCAAAATAAATTCCAACTCTTTGAAACCTCCTTCACTAAACTTCTTCATGTGTAAGGAGTATTAGTGAAATCAAGAAATGGAAGCATATTACCCTTTCTTTCATCAAGTTAGACTAACCAAGTAAGGATTAAGTCCATGAGACTCTTGCTTATTAGTCAAAACTTTTGGGGATTAGGAATAAGTTTTGACCCCTTTTCCTCATCCATATCACCTATAGGTTAAGCCCTTTGTGGCCCTTTCCTACATGACTTGAGATAAGTAAGCCCTTGGCACCTTTCTCATGTCCTTGGGTTTGGAGTAAGCCTTGCATCATTCCCATGAAAACTACTATGTATGTTAGAGCAAGCCCTTTGTGGCACCAATCCTACTTTTGTGAACATGATTGGATCCATCAAGGCCCCTTTCATGTTACAGCAGTTAGATTGGATTAAGTCTTTATGACCCCTTTCTAATAGTAAAGATATAAGTCCCTTGAACTTCTTTCTAATCACATATAAGTAAGTCCAGCATCCTACCTTTGTGTACATGATTGGATCAAGCCATCAAGGCCCCTTTCATGTTACACAAGAGTTAGATTGTATTAAGTCTTTATGACCCCTTTCTAATAGCTAGAAAGATATAAGTCCCTTCTTCTTCTAATCATATAGAGTAAGTCCTCCGGCATCCTACTTTTGTGTACATGATTGGATCAAGCCATCAAGGCCCCTTTCATGTTACACAGGCGAGTTAGATTGGATCAAGTCTTTATGACCCCTTTCTAATAGCCAAAAGATATAAGTCCAGTCGCCTTCTTTCTAATCAATAGAGTAAGTCCCGTTGGCATCCTTCCTTTGTGTACATGATTGGATCAAGCCATCAAGGCCCCTTTCAACTTACATGTGAGTTAGATTGGATCAAGTCTTTCGACCCTTCTAATAGATATAAGTCCCTACATCTTCTTTCTAATCACATAGGAGTAAGTCCCCAGTCAGCATCCTACCTTTGTATACATAATTGGATCAAACCATCAAGGCCCCTTTCATGTTACACAGACGAGTTAGATTGGATTAAGTCTTTATGACCCCTTTCTAATAGCCAGAAAGATATAAGTCCCTAGGCCTTCTTTAATCATCATAGAGTAAGTCCCCAATGATCCTACTTTGTGTACATGATTGATCAAGCCATCAAGGCCCCTTTCATGTTACATGCAAGTTAGATTGGATTAAGCCTTTATGACCCCTTTCTAATAGCTAGAAAGATATAAGTCCCAAATTGGCCTTCTTTCTAATCATATAGGAGTAAGTCCCCAGTGAGCATCCTACCTTTGTGGATTGGATCAAGCCATCAAGGACCCTTTCATGTAACATGGATGGATTAAGTCTTTATGACCCCTTTCTAATAGCTAGATATAAGTCCAGCCCTTCTTTTAATCACAGGAGTTAGTCCCCGTTGGCCTGTTGAGGATGATTATATCTTTAAGGACCCCTTCCTCTTTCAACTAATTAGGATGGATCATGCCCTTATGACCCATCTTATTAGCTAATTACATTGGAGTAAGTCCCCATATCCTATTCAAACTTCTAAGCAATGGAATCAAGCCATTGAAGGCCCCATTTCTTTGACTACTTAAATAGGATCAAGTCCATGTGACCCTTTAGTAGTCAAAGTGCTGTGGATTAGGATCAAGCATTTCAAGCCTCTTCTCCCCAAAGATAGCTTTGAGGATTGTCATGTCTTTAAAGACCCTCTCTTTAGCTAACTAGGATGGCCCTTAACGGGCCCATCTTATTAGCTAATCACATGAATCACACTCCAAAGCAAAGATAGGTATACATATACCTATCTTTCACAATCAAAATCAAAATAAAATTCAAATCAAAAAATCAAAATCATGAATTGGAACCCCAAGTTTATACTTGTATGTTGATCAATCTGGTCAACACTAATATGTGCAGTGTATTCTGGTTAATCTACTACACATATTGGGGGTCCATTTATTGACCTCATTTTTGGATGAGGTTAATTTTGCAATTAGAGATCCTAATTTCAAATAGATTCTTAATTCAATGCTTAGGACACTATCCCGTGACCTAGAATTCACCTTTGGATCTAACCTATTTGGCTTTAGTAGGATCAACTCAAGCATCCAAATTCAAAATCAATTAATCAAATAATCAATAATCATCAATCCAAGATGATTAAAGTCAAATTACATTTAATTTCAAAATACCCAGTTGATTTTGAATTGGATCAAGCTAAAATCAAAGCACTTTGGTTGGATTCAAATTCCTAAGACAATTCAAATGGAATTAAATCTAATCTCAAATCCATTTTGAGATTAATTTGGGCATATCATACTTTAATCCAAACTAAGATGATAATGCCATATTGCATAGAAGTAATATAAAAGCAAATAAATTCCCCATAAAAATCCTTTCTTCCCACCTCACTCCAAGACAAAAGCCACTCTTAAGAGGTGGATGCCTTCATGATGATAATGGCTACTAAGGCCAAAAAAACCTACAAAGCTTGCCAAAAGCTTAGCCAACTAAGGGAAGAAGAGAGAGATAAATGGGAAGAAGAAAATGATAAAAGAAGAAGAGGAAGAAAAGTGTTCGGCCATGCATGGAAATCATGCAAGGAAGCTTCCATATGAAGTGAACATTCCATTATGTTCACAAGGGCAAGGGGAGTTGATCCCATACCTTTCCCCGACCACCATCATTAATCACACTATTCATGCCAAAATCGAGCACTTTAATGGTGAAATCCAAAGGAGGGATTTCACCCCAAATTGAAGACACACACAAGCTCTAGGGCTTGAGCAATAAATTGAAAGCCCCACTTGATCATTTGGCTTAGGAAGGCCAAGAACCACAAGGTGATCTATGCTTTGAGCTCGATCAAGGGGAAAACCACGGGACATAAGCCATCAAAGCTGACCACAAGCTCTTTGATTGATCTAAAGCTTATGGAATCAACCTCGCACGAATCTAGGTTTGCCATGACGCCCTCCACCATTTTCTTTCAAGTTTTTAGTTTTGAACCTTTTCAAAGAAAGTTGGAATGCCAAATGATTCTAACTATAGATTGATCCTAATTAACCGATCATTTTGGGATCAAAATGAGCATAATTCATCAGTTGATGAAAACCATCAGGTTGATTTCAGTTGAAGAGAAATTTCTCACCATCCCATCCTTCTATTTGGATGGATGGTCCAAGGTGCATTTGATTTAAATCCCTTAAGGATGTGGAGCAGAACACGAATCACATCCTCGGGATGGCTCGGTTTCAACTCACGATATGCGGATCACCGCGACAAGTCCAGCGCATGTGATGGTTGATCGCTGACCGCGGATGATAGACCATCCGATCTTTGCTCGGATGGTTCGTAAATGATCCCGCATTCTAATTCGCCATCCTCCTCCCGCAAAACCATTAACATTTGTTATTTAATTAATTAATAAAAATCGAAACTTCAAAAAATATATAAAATCAAAGAAAATCAAAAAAAATTTATGGATTCATCTGATGAGAGGAATCCATAGAAATTAAAATCTAATTTTTATTAGGTAATTTTCCTTAATTTGGGTTTAATTAAAATACATTAAACCTAATTACCCTCAAATTAATGATCCAATTAATTTGAAACTTTAGGAAAATGAAATTAAGCTTAAAAAAATACCTTAGGTAAATTTTTAGGGATTTAATTCTTTAATTCAAGGGAAATTGTAATTTTATGTGTATTAACCTTTCAAATTAATTCAATTAATTACCTTGTAATGAAATAATTAGAAAACTTTAATCTAATAATCTTAAATCAACATAAAAATTTAATGAACATCAAAATATTAATTAAACCTAATCAAACCTATATGAACTTAATAGATCACTAATTAATTAGATAATTAAAAGAATTAAATAATTCAATTAAATGACTTGAATTTAATTAAATCATAATAAATCAACTAGTTAACCAAAATTATGAATAAACTCATTGGAAAGGTATTTTAGTAAAGAATAATTAAAAATAAAATCCTTTAATGAATATTAATAAATTAGGCTTAATTTAAGTTTTAATGAAATAATTAAAATCTTAATTACACCCTAATTACATATAATCAAGTTGAAACTTTAGAAACATAAAATTAGCATGTAACCCCACTTGCCATAATTATCTCAAACCCAATTGGTTTATAAATTTGGAATTTTGATTTTCCAAATCTCTAGGTCAATATGAACTAAATAATAATAGAAGAATCATTAATTCATTGAATCAACAAATAAATTGAACTAATAAATAAACATAAAATACTTAGGTAATTCATCAAAACATTATAAGTCAAAGAATTTAATCAAATATCAAAATTGTAAGAAAATCAATACTTAATGAAATTCAAACATAATTAAACAACTAAGTTTTAATGAAACCACTCATCCTTAATGAATTTAAATAATGAATTTAAAACCTAGGTTAATTAAAATAGATTAAGAATAATCTATGAACAAACCTAAGGTATTAATTTGTATTAAAAATTTAAACCTTAAGCTTACAAATCCATGATTTAATTAAGTTAAATTGAATGAAATCAAACTTAAATCAAACTCTTTAAATTAACATAAGCCAAATGAAATCCATATAACTTAATTCAAAATAAAATAAATCAAACAAATTAAATCTAAATAAAATAATTCAAACAAATGAAATAACATAAATCAAATCCAAACATAAATAAAATTAAAGGATTAATTAAAATACTTAAGGATTTTAGTTAGACTTTTGAAAACTTCATTAGGATTTAGGATGTTGAATGAAAGAGCTCCATCCAAAAATGGAATCATTCCATTCTTCATTCTTGAAAACCTATACATCTTTAACCAAATAAAATGAACATAAAAATAATTAAATCATTAAACCATTTGAATTGAAACCAACCAATGGTAAAAAATTAAACCAATTCAAACTTCAAACTTCAAACTAAACTTAAAGGCCTAGAAAGCCTTACACACAAACCCCACTTCACACACACACTAGATTACTTAGGTTATGGACTCTAGATCTAGGTTTGATCATTTTATGATTTTTTTTTAATATCCTGTGATATGTTGTGCTGTGCTTCACATGCCTGTGAGGTGTATTGCTTTAGACTAGATGCCTACGCTTGTTTGTTCGTTAGACTGTATGTTAGGGCATTCTTTCTAGAGTTAACATTATTTTATACAGGGGACTGTGTTAAAGGGATCGTTGTAATAAATAAATCATAAAATTATTGTTGTTTATGTTGAAAATCCTTAACATAGTAGACAATTGGGCTTGAAGCAAATAAATGCTAAGCCATATGTTTGTGAAATATAAACTACTTTGTGTGATGTGTATTTCCTAACATCTATGCAAGGTTTAGGATTTCTTTGAATTTAAATGAAAATTTGAGCTTAAATTAGGTTAGGATCTATGGGTCAAGATTGGAGAGTCACCCAACCAGAGATGGTGCGGGTCCCCATGGAGCCTAATGGATGTCCCTCAAAAGGATACTTTCCTCAAAAGAAGACCCATAGATCAAACAGTTCTTGGCTTATATAAGAACTGCGCCAAATTTTCTTTCTTCGGTGTACATGATCATCTGCATTGACCTTTTCCTTATATAATTTAATGTCTTGATTTATTTTGTAATAGAAACAACATGCTTTTCTTAGGTTTTCTTTCTATGATATGTTCATGCTGTGATGTATGCTTGAACATAGGCTCATAAGATAAACTAAATTTTCTACCCAATTAAAAAAATTGAAACATAAAAATAAATATAACTCATAATCTTATAAAACCTAGCCATTAAAGTAAGATAAAATATGTAGCAACCCCTTAGCTGATGTTTTAATATCATGCATAAATCATATATTTCTTGGTTAATGAAGGACTTCCATCCTTGCCAGAGAACTGGGCTTGACCTTTGAGAGCCTATGGAAGTACACCTTCTTCTATTTGATTTGGCCCATAATATTTTTTCTAATTATATGCATTAGGCATAAATTGCATTCCTATGGCTTAAAATGAATCTTGAGTCAAAATTTATTAAAATCTGAAAAATGTGCATTAGTTAGGTGCATCTTCATCCCTACATGATCTTAGGGGTTGGGAGTAAGTCTAAGTTCATAGATTTCTTTCCTAAAATTGCAAATGACCTCCATCTTGCATTCATATGCCTTAGCCTCATGGTTTTAAAATGTGCTTAGGTGGTTTCTCCAAGTGGTTGTAAGTCTAGAAGAGTCGTGGATAGGTTAGTTCCTCAAGTGAGAAGAATGGCCAATGATTCTAAGGAAAGAATTAGGTTGAGCATCATGTGTCAGCACTTGTAGACTAGGTTTTAAGCATCCTTTTAGGAATAAGTCTTAACCCTAGGCATTTCCGTAGTCTTGTGCTACTAGAATCTAAGCCCTAGATTTCTAAGAAAATGATAACTTGAATTCTAAAATTAAATCCCAAATTTGAATTAATCATAGGATAGATGAAATGTCTAGCATCCCAAAGATCAATAAGCATTTCCTACTCTTTTCCATTTGACTCTTAAAGAATCTCTCCTTGGACCTCTCCCAATTGAATTTCTCAAAATATTCCTTTGAATGCTACCTTAGTAGTCTTAGAATAACCACTTATTTCTTTAATTGAGAGTATTCTTAGGAAGAGACCCTTCCTAAGATGTACTAATAGAGGCTTGCCTTTTGGGAACCATGATCCTAGGATAAAATAGACCCTATTCTACTTTTCCATGTAGTTCAGAGGAAAATACTATGGTACACGAAAGACCCATTAGCCTTAGGAGTCTTTTATTGAAATGATTGAATCCATTACAGGAGAGCATGTTTATCTTTCAAGATAATATGTTTATTCCATAATGTATTTGATCATCTAAATAAAATATTTCTAATGTGGTGTCATTTCTTTTCTCTATTTTAGAAAAGAACCAACATATTTTCTATGAATTTTGAAGTAGGAAAGAACTTGATATCATTTTATTGCTAAAATGACCTCTTCTAAAATGAGGTCAACATAGTAGCTCTATCCCTGGCCACTCATCCCTACATTGTATCATTGGATGACACTCCTCTATTAGAAAATTGAAGGAAGGAGAATGCTCACTAGCTCAAATCATCGATTCTGTAAGTGAACTACCCACCTATTAAGATATATTGCCTAGCTTTGATCTTTGCTTCCCAAAAGTTATGACACTATATGCTTTCTCAAGGGGAACTTGATCTCCCAAACAAATCCATTATAGTATCTCTATTAAGGTAATTATCCAGAGTTTAGCGTGGATCCATGATCCTCTAAGTGATATATCACAAGACACCTTTCGTAAAAGGATAGACACTAGTGAATTTCAGAGACACAACTTCACATTCTCCACTTAATGATAGTCTCATAAACAAATCATAAACTGAGGCCACAACCAAGGGAGATGTATTTTGAGACTTTTAATGGAAGTAAATCTACTGAATGAATAATAGTTCTCTTAACTCTAGCATGATGTGATAAGATTCTCATACTATCTTTCCAACCCTACACCAACAATGAAAGTATGACGATTGAATATTACTATCGTGTCAAGAATCAACATCTTTGAGATTCTCAGTTGGTCATCAACATTGCCGTCCCAAGGTTCTCAAGCCCATGCTTCATCATTACTAGGGTATACCATAAAGTTGTTGGCCCAAAAATCACCATCTACAAGGTTCAGTAGAGAACAAGTAGATGCTTTGGAAAAACTTCCAAAGAATGGCATGCCAAGATGAGTCCATAATAAGGGTCCAAAATAGCGGTCCAATCTATTGATGTTGAACTCATCAAGAGACTTTCTCTTGAAGGGGAGGTCGTGCCCATAGGACAATGAGCTAGATTAAAGGCAACCATTCATAGATTACTTGAACATAAAACAACCTCAAGAAAAGTCACAAGCCCATCAAAACAGAGCTCTCTCTATGCACTCATTGTTGGCATAATAGGTCCTTTGCCAAATGTGGTTACGCTATTTGACAAACAAGATGGATTGAAGTACACTAGTCTATGGAGGAACATCAATTCAAAGATGAAGATGAAGATCTTATATATTGGCCTCGATGATTCTGATCGCATGGATGCAACTAGGAGATACCATCGGTCGTGCAATATCCTCCACCAACCACCAACATTCTACACCTACATTGGCATGGCCATTCAGTGTTAACTATTGTGGTTCATCGATTCTCCTTCTTCCAAGGGGCATCGGTTCTTCTTAGCGCCATTTTTTTCAAGTGGAAAGCCATCCATTTAAAGATCACAATTCGTGATGTGCTTTAATTTTTTTTAGGAACCATATTGTATATAGGTTCGGTGCCTCATGAATTAAATTTGATAATGGTACCGCATTCAAAAGCATGAAGATCAACAAATCAAAAGACACAAATTATAGATTGGAGATATTCCACCATCTAATACCCGAGAAAATGCTTAGAAGCATTCAACAAAACTCTCATCCAAATATTGAAGAAGAACTCTTGATGATAATAAAGCAAGTGAAATGAATAGTTATTGAGGCCTTGCCTTTACCACATATTAACTCCAACTTAAACTACCCCATTTTCCTTAGTATCCAAGTTCTTATACCTTTAAGTTAAACTCCCATCACTAAGGATATAGCAAGATCACTAAGAGCATAATGCAAAATGCGTTAGAAGAGCTTGAAGTTTGGAGGAGAGTTTCCTAGTTGCCTAACTCGGTCAAGGCTAAAATGATTCAAGATCACAACAATGGTCCACCCAGATCTTCAGTAGAACTTGTGTTAGTCTGGAGACCAATAGTCGAAAGATGGGAGGCAAGTTTGAACCCACTTGGGAGGCCTATGTCAAAAAAAGAAGGCCTACCAAGGAGGATCTCTTATTAATTATAAAGGAACACCCAATGCCCAATTAATGGTCTATGAAATATTACCCATGAAATAAATCATGTTTGAAAACAATTATTAATAAAATAAACAAAATCGATTCCATTCATCAAATCTTCTTTGAAGAGTTGTTTGCTTTAATATATGTGTCTTTGGTAGGTGTAAGAGTCTGGCATCCTATCCCTTACAACACAAACATAATCTCCAACGTTATTAGAATAGGTGTAAGAGAACAGAGGTATCCTATTTCAATAAGCATAACTAGTGAGAACCCAAGTGACATCTTTTCTTAATTCATCACCATTTGGCACCATTTCTTTAAATTCCAAGTTTGTTTAGGTAGGTAGAGAACCCAAGAGGCATCCTATTCCTTTGACTCATGCACAAAAAATAAACACATAATCTTTATCTCAAGCTATTTTATTGTAACAAGCCCCTATGAACTCACTCATTACCGCCTATCAGTATGTCACCCTAGTTATCACTTGTTTGGAATATGTGAGTACCCGCGCTTTCTTCCTAACTTGTTCATTCCAAACCAACGAGCACCTTGTTAGTATGGTAGACACCAAGAACTACCTCATGTTGACTTGCTTAAGAAGATGTGAGTCCTCATGCTTTCTTCTTGAACTAGCCATCATGCACTAACTAGGTTTGTATTTGAGTATAGGATAAGTCCACTAGGATCCTTTCCTCTGAGATTTCTCGATATAAGTCCCCAGTAGCATTCACTCAATAGTCATTCTAGGTGGATGGCACTGTCAATAAGAACCCAAAGAATCGCTAATAAGGACATGAGTCTAGCTTTCTTCCTTCATTGTTGCAAACCAATGGGCACCATAGGTTGATTGATGTTCACTATACTGGCAATGAATCACCTAGTGGATACACCACTCTTGGCCATGTGAGTCAGCTTTCTTCTTGGTTGGACACCTATTGGATATTGACTAGCCATGCCATCTTTAGGGTTTTGGATTAAGCCCAGAACATCCCCTAAGCACTCTATTTGAATCACATCCTTCGTGATCCCATTTAGACTAATCAATCATTTTGGATTGGACAGTCTTTCCTCAAGTAGCCACCCCTGTGGTTGGAGAATTTGTTGATCAGATTCTCCCTTGTTCGTAAATTTTAGAGGTCAAGCGATATAAGCTCCTTCTTAGTTTGATCCCTTACAAACTAGGGATCCACAATAAAATAAACTAAACAAAATAAACGCTTGTGGATTAGAATGAAATTCTTAAGTCCTTAATCCCCTCAAGGACTTAGCCTAAATCATGTTCAAATAAATTCAAATTCAAGTGATTTTCTCATAAACCATTTATATTCTCATTTATATCCACATATATAAATGAAATATAAATACAAATCAATCAAATCAAATTCAAAAATTCATGCTCCAAACTCCAAAAAAGTTTAAGTCTTATCCACCTTAAAGACTTAGCTTCAAATCATGATCTAAATCTATTCAAACTCATGATATTTTCTCATAACTTATTTATAATCTCATTTATATTCACATATATAAATGAAATATAAATACAAATCAATCAAATTAATTCCAAAAATTAAATTTAAAATTTAAAATCCATCTTAAGTCCTTAATCTTCTTTTAAGGACTTAGCCTAGATCAAATTCAAACTAATTCAAACTCATGAGATTTTCTCATAATTTATTTATATTCTCATTTATATTCACATATATAAATAAAATATAAATTCAAACCAATCAAACTAAACTCAAAATTCAAAATTAATTCATGAAATTTTTTAAGTCCTTTAAATTTTCCTTCTTGGACTTAGCCAAAATCAACTCTAAATCAATTCAAATTCATGGCATTTTATTTTAACTCATTTATATTCTCATTTATATCCGCATATATAAATGAAATAGAAATACAAATCAATCAAATCAAATCAAAAAATTAAATTTCAAATTTAAAATCCTTCTTAAGTCCTTCATTTCCTCTTAGGACTTAGAATCATGTTCAAATTAATTCAAATTCATGGGATTTTCTCATAAATCATTTATATTCTCATTTATATTAACATATATATATATATATATATATATATATATAAATCAATCAAACCAAACTCAAAATTCAAATTCAAAAATTCCAAATCTTTTCTAATTTAACTTTCTCTTAAGGACTTAGCTTAGATGATGAGAAAATCAATTCAAATCCTTGAAATTTTCTCATAATCCATTTATATTCTCATTTATATTCACATATATAAATGAAATACAAATTCAAACAATCAAAACCAATTCTAAAAATCAAACTCAAATCTATTCAAAATTCAACCTAAGCCTTTCAAGTCAAAATCTTGAACTTAGCCAAATCAACTTCAAATCAAGCCAAACTTGAGTTTCCTTCATGATTCAATCAATCTACAATCATGAATCCAAATGTAAAATACAAACTTCAATCACCAAATCAAAATCAATTCAAAATCAAACCCCAAATCCATTCATGTTCTTCCTTTGAATATGAAATTGTTAAATGAATCAAAACACATTTGACTTCAAACCACTTGCAAATGGATTTATATTTCAATCATAAGTCCATATACAAGTTCAATCAAACTCAAATCAAGACCAAGTTTGACCCACTTAGGCTCACTTGACCCAAAGTGACCTAAAGTACCATGAGCCAAAATCTAATCCTAACCAAATTGCATTGAATCAAACTCACCTATGCCTCTCATCATGATCAACAATCATCATGAGATGATCAATCACCCAAATTGGGTCAAACTAAGTCAAACCTAAGGGTTGACCAAGTCAATTCTTAGCCAAAATGAAACCTAACATAGCCAAAATCCATCATAGGCCAAATTGATTGAAACCATTGATCTAAGTTCATTCATGAACTATGTTTGAACTTGACCAAGTCAACATTTGAGCCTAACCTAGCCCAATTGGCCACTTGACCCAAGTTGACCCAACTTGACCTAAAAAGTCAAAATGTGTCAAAACTTGATCTAAGCCAAATTGATTGAAACAATGGGTCAAGTTCATTCCAAATCACTTGTTGAACTTGACCAAAGCCTCAATTGGCCAACTAGCCCTAACCTAGCCCAATTGACCTTGAACCCAACTTGACCTAAAGGGTCATGTTGAGCCAAATTCAAACTTAACCAAAATTGATTGGAAACAAAGATATCAATCCACTTCATATGACTAACCAAACCTAAACCTACCCATGACCTAGCTCAAATAGGTCAAATGGTCAAATTGGTCAACTTGACCCATTTGACCTAAATGAAGTCATATGAGCCAAACTCAAAACTAAACCAAATTGAATCAAACCAAAGCCACCAAAAATATTTCAAATGGTCATATGAACTTGACCCAACCCTTGGTTTGACCAAATTGACCAATTGGTCAACTTGACCCAAGTTGACCCATTTTGACCTAAATGGGTCAACATGAGCCAAACCATACCAAATGAACTCCAAATCAATGAAACTTGGCCAAACCTATTTTCTCAACATACCCAACATATCAAATTCAAAAAATTAGCCAAATGACCATTCTACCCTAGGCCATAGAACAAATTTTGGTCAAATCCATGGGAATTTGGTCAAGTCCTCTTCATACCAACTTGATACCTTCCTAATAGGTCAAGTGACCCTATGGAGGTGGTGCACCCAACCCAATGGGTTTGGGTCATCCAACTTGACCCAAGAAAACGAGCACATGGCTCAAATTCATATGGGAATCCTCACTCATTTGAAGCACATGGGAGGTTACAACTCCACTCCCAAACACCATGTCTTCAATAGCTCAAACAACCCTTTCAATCTAAATTGGATCAAAATAAAAATAAAGCTTCACATCGATTGCCATAGGGGAGATATACTCCCCTAATTCACTCAATTCTCACTTCCACTCTAATTGAGTAAGGGAGAATGATTGGAGAATTCTAGAGTGATCCCAAGCTCTCTAGAGGGAATTTGGCATTTCTCAATTTTCATCCTTGAAAATAGGGAGGTCCATTGAAAAACTTCCTCCACACCCAATCCAAGTCACACCACAACGAGGGCTCAGCTTGCCTAAGCTCTCAAGTTCCAAAGGCAAGGAAGGCTCACCTAGATCAAATCACAAGGAAGCTAAGGAGGAGTTGGTCCATAGAGCTATCCACTCAACCTCGTGAGCTAAAACTTTCACCAGCTTCCTCTCAACAGACTAAGCTCCTCCAAGGGAATCGAGTATGATCCTCTAGTGAGGTAATTTTTTTTAACCACTAACTCAATGTATTGGTCCTTGTGAAAGAAATTTAATGACATTTAATTTCACCATTAGATGTGATTTTCATTAGGTTTGATGGTGGTGCAAGATTTCATTCCAATCCAAGCTCGATCGAGCTTGGATCTTGAAAGTGGGCGATCTCCATTATTCCTCAAGAATAGGGATGATCTCGCCATCCATCACATTTTGGATGGATGGCCAAGATTAAACATTTCTTAGATTATTTAATCCTATGAATGCGCTTTAATCTCGCCCGATCCTTTGATCGAACTGAGGCTAAAAGTGCATAGCCACCACGCTATGATGATGTGAAGTTTAAGTCACCATCAGTGCGATGGAAAGCACATCAGTCATCCATTGTCGTATTAGATTAGGGTTAATTAATGTTTATTTAATTCTATTAATCTTTAAACTTCAAAATTTTATATCTCACTAAAAAAAAAAATTCAAAAAATATGAGGTAAATTGCCACTAAAGATAATTTAATCTAGAATATTCTAAAATTAATTTTAATAGATTTTGAGTTATTTCTCTGATTTTGATTTTATTAGAAATCTTAATTTAATTAATTACTCAATTAATCTGATTAATCTCAAACTTGGTATATTTTGGGGATGACTCCTCCTAATTTCTTGGGATTTATTGATGGCTTAATTGGGGAATTGCTAATGCATTTCTAATTACCCCTTTATATAATTAAGGTTAATTAAGGGTTTGATTAGTTTTAAACCCCTTGAAGTTGATTAAGGTTTGATCAGTGAATATGAGGTTTAGGAATAATTTGGGGATTTTCCTAAGCTATTCCTAAACCCCTTTTCTTTCTTAATCCTCTTTAATAAGGCTAATTCATTAATTACCCTCTAATTAATTTCTTAAAATTTCTAAAACTTTCCAGAACTTAATTAATCTACTTTGGGTAGATGCTTAGGTGTTCAGAGCCTAAGTTCAATTAAGAAATCAAAACTCAACTCATATGTGTGAGGGTGTTTTGAAATTACTTAAGTTAAACCCTTAGCTTAATTAATCATTAATCATGAGCCAAATTGCATTAGGCCCTTTTCTTCTAGGTGCATTGAAAATTTAAATTTCTTGTGAGGTTTTATGTCATCTCATTGGCTCATAATTATTTGATTAACTATGCTTGGTAGTAAGGGTTAATTAACATGTTTAATTCATACCTTAACCTAATCAAAATATAAAATGAATCTAATCATCTAAAAATTAAACAAAATATCAAACACATGTGGAATGGGTTAGAACAAACTCAATCACATTTTTAAAATTCAATAAAATTCTAAATCAAATAAAAATCATATTAAATAAACTTTGATTTACTTTAAGCTTTCTTATTTCATAAGATTATCTTTAGGATTTAATTAAAGTGAATGTATGTCATGTTAAATATGTATGTCATGTAGTTTCATGCATCCATGCTTTTCAAAATCAAATTTAAAATGAAATTTTTTCCTTTATGTCAAATTGCATGTTGGCTAAAGTAAGAATATGAGTGGCTATTATCACTATTAAATTCAAATTATTTTCAAAATATATAAATAAATCAATTATCAAAACTGAAAGTGTGTTACTTATATCTTAATTTATAAGTTTGCATGTGAATAAAATATAAGGATGTGCTTAGTGAATGTTCCTTCTCTTCTCTTTTAGCATATTTTGAATAGATTTGGTATGGTGTATGGTTCATTTGAAAAGAACCTAACACTTGCCTAATTCCATATCCTATTCATTCCTATGCTATTACTTAAGAAGGATACCTATGCTTGCACATATAAATTGCATAAACAAAATAAATCAACTAACAAATTTTTGCATTCTTTCTTTTCCATTCATTTATTTTGTACACATGTTTGTATTTAAGGAAAGTGGTATATTAGTATGGACAACCCCGAGGTTGGGAAGCTTTAAGTAGCCCTAAGTAGGTCTTGTACCTTACACGTCTGGTTAATAATGGTGCTATACTCACTTAATCCTTTCTTACCTTCATGTGTGTATTTGAAAATTGGATAAGAAATCCCATTTCTACTTAATGAAAATCATGCATCATAAACTTTCAAATTTCCTTAAATGAATTATTTTCTTGCATCATAAAGTGTGTTAAACATTCTCATTTGTATGTATAGATATGCTTAGGACTCATTCATATGCATGTTATACATGTTGGGAAAGAAATGAAGTGATGTATGTGAATTATTTTACTTAATCTTAAAATGCCTTTCTTTTGAATAGGTTTGTTAGAGTTCATCTAAACTTAGGATTAATTAAAACATTAATTAAAACATTCACTAAACAAAATTAAAATATGATTCCACTTTAGAAATTACTTAGGTTAGGGAAGGAAAGAGAAGTTCTCTTCTCTTTCCCCTCTTTATTACTTAGTAATTAATTGCATGATTCATTTGAACCTACTCAAAACATAAAATAAAATCAACCAAAATACTAAATCACTTAAATGAAACCTCTGAACATGCTTCACACTTAGAAAATTCTAACTTAAAGCATAGCTAAGCATACCACACAAACCTTCAAAGTACACACATTAGTCTAAGTCACCACTTCTAGCTTTAGGTTAAAGGTTTTGATGCTTTCTTTTATTTTGTGATATATGTTTTAGTTTGGATGTTAGGATGTATTTGCGTAGAATAAATGGTAGGGCGATCTTAGTCTAACGATTATCTTCTGCAGGGGATTGTACTTAAGGGGCACTAAATATATAAAAAATATAAATGCTTTTGTTGTGCAGGTGCTTATACCCCTAAGCATAATCCGATAGGCTAGGAGGACTTAGTCACCCATGTGTGGGGAGATAAGTCCAATATACATGCTAGATTTGGTGGTTTGTTTAGCTAACCTTGTTTTTTGTGTGTTAGATTTACTTTTCCTTTTATAAATTTTGTAATTAGATTTTGGAATAATGATTGTTATGGGATTAGATGAACATTGGTCATAAGATCTCATCTTATATACCATGAAGCCTTTGAGCATCCACCTTCCAACATCCAAAAGAAGGAACCAAAGAAGAAAGAAGAAAGAAGAAAAGAATGAAGAAATGAAGCTTGAAGACCCCATAACAATGAATTCACTTAATTGTATTTAATTTATTTGTAATAGGGTTGTATAGGGTAGAGCTGGCTACCCAATTTGTTTTTTAGTTGTGTGGTGGTACCACCATAATGGCCTCTTATTCTTTCATGATTAACTTTATCAATTGATTGATGATTTTTTTAGCTTGTGCATTAAGTGGCATCCTTTTCCTAGTTTCTTCCTTACTTTATGTATGGCACGGATGTGGATTAGGCTCTTAGAAAATAAAATCTTTTATTGAATTTAATAATTAGAACAAATTTAAAGAACTCATAATCTCACTAAAGCTTAGGCTAAAATCAAGATAAAAGAATTAGCAACCCCTTAGTTGGATGAGTACTTCTTTATAACATCATGCAAATGCATATTATTTTCACTCTTGATTGAGGGCTTCCACCTTTGCCATGAGAAACTTGGCTTGACTTTGATAGCCATGGTGGAAACACACCTCCCTTCCCACTAATTTTGGCTCTCATTTCATGCATTAGGCATATGAATCCTATTAAGAGTCAAAATAATTGTCCAAAAAATGAAAATAAATTGAAATCTGAATTGCATTAGACTTAGGTCATTTGAAGCATACCCTTACATGATCTAGTCTCGTTAGGGGTGAGTTTAAGGACTAGTCTTTTCTAAATAAATAATAGCTTCTTCGCATAAAGCATATGACTTGCCTACATGAATTTAAAATCTTAGGAGGAGTTGTTGGCTACCACTGGTTGTAAGCCCAAGCGTGGTTTGTCCTATCTTGTGGAGGCAAACCAAATACCCATCTTTCACCTTAGATTTAGGTTACATTTTTGGCTCTCGCCAAAGCTCCCTAGATTTAGGTCCTGAGGTTGCTTCTTCCTTTCATGGGCCATAAGCTTAAATCCTCACCTATTAGGCATTTCTATAATCTTGTGTTATGGAATCATAAGCCTTAAATTTCTAATGAAAAATGCAACTCAAACAAATTAAATCAATTTCAAAATGTAAAGCACAACCATAGGATAGTTTGAGATGCTCACTAGGTTTCCTAGCATTGTGGGCATCTCCTACTTATCTTCCTTTGGCTTCAATAATAACTCCCACTCTTTGATCAATCTCATTTGATCTTTCAAAATAAACTAATCGATTGATAGTCCTACCTATTGAAATCTTTGGAGACAATGATCATTTACCTTAATCGAGAGTATTCCTAAGAGATCCTGTCCCTTAGGATGTAATTAACTATAGGGACTTGCCTCTGTAGGGAACTTAATGAACCCGATTTAAAATAAACCTTACTTTACTTTTTCATGTAAAGTAGGGAAGAATCTTGGTACATATGAGACCATTCTTTTTCCTTTTGAGGTGAATTAGGTCCATTGTAGCGTGGTGACTTCTATCTTTTGAGATAGTACGTCTCTCCTCAATGTCGTACCCGATCACCCTCAATACGAACATCTGTGGATCTACGTGGTGTCTTAATAAGGTGTATTTTATATATTTATGTTTTCATTTATCCTATTTTCCAAAAAAGGGGGATAGATAAAGGCATGAATGTATAAAATTTTTCACCACAATGATCAACCACTCAAATTGGGTCAGACCAAGTCAAACCTAGCCTTTGGCCAAGTCAACACTTAGCCCAAATGAAACCTAAACAACCCAAAATTCACTATAAGCCAAATTGATTGAAACCATTGATCTAAATCAATCCATATTTAGTCATTCAACATGATCAAGCCATCAATTGAGCTGAACTAAGCCTAATTGGCCACTTAACCTAAGTTGACCAAAATTGACCTAAAAGCCAAAATGGGTCAAATCTTGATCTAAGCCAAATTGATTGCAACCAATGAGTCAAATTCATTACAAATCACTTGTTGAACTTGACCAAAGCTTCAATTGGCCAACTAGACCCAACCTAGCCCAATTGACCATGAACCCAACTTGACCTAAAGGTCAAATCAACTCAAAATGAAACCAAATCAAAATTGATTAAAACCAAAGCTTGAAAACATTTCAAATGATCAACCAAGCCTAAACTAACCCATGACCTAACCTAATAAATGGGTCAAATTGGTCAACTTGACCCATTTGACCCAAATGAACCTAAATGAACCAAAACCAAATCTAAACAAAATTGAACCAAACTAATGATACCCATAAGCTCTGAATGATCATTTGAACTTGACCTAACCCATGGTTTGACCCAATTTGACCTAAATGGATCAATATGAAACAAATCAAATCAAATGAACTCCAAATCACTTGAAATTTGGCCCAACCCATTTTTGAATCATTTCAAATCGCCCAAATCAAAATTATGGCCAAATGACCACTTTGCCCTTAGGTCAAAGGGCATCATATGACCAAAACTTGGAATTTGTCATGTCTCTCAAGGACACTTTGCGTCCTTCCATTAGTCCACATGGGCACCAAGGGTGGTGGTGAACATGACCAAATGAGCTTGGGACAACCATGACCCAAGGCAAGGCCAAACTGACCTCCTCAATGGAAATTGAACACTTGGAACTCCAAATGCACTCACTAGCACATGGGCATCCACTCTCCTTCCCTCCACTACCAAAAATGAACCATGTGGGGTATTTTGTAGCTCATCTAATCCTTCCATTGATCAAAAATGGCAAAACATCCCATCACCATCTAATCCCAGGAGGGGGAGATATACCCCTTCTCATTCCCACTCAAACCATAAGAATTCATTTCCACAGAGCTAAGAAGGTTGAGTCAAAGCTTCTCCAAGCCTTTGCAAGCCATTCCTAAGCTTCACCATTTTTAACTCTCGATTTTACTCAAAGCCAAAATAGGGGAGGTGAATTGAAAATCCAACACTCATTCTCATCAAAATCAAATTAACCTTGCACACACCATCAATGGACTTCGTCGAGCTCAATCAAGTCATTTCCCAGTCTCCAAGCCATGAGAAGCATCACATTGATCAAAGCCAATCTCCATTGAAGGGGAGGTTGGTCAACCGAGCAATCTATTTCAAGATCAATTCCTTCAAAGGCTTCCTCTACTAAGCTACATTCTCATTGGAAGTGCTGATAGCCTCAGAGAAATGAAGCCATAGGAAAATTGGTCCTTTTGAAGGAAATTATCACTCCATCAAATCTTGACGTTGGATTCATCCTCCTCCTTCAGTGTGGGATCATTTGATCCATCCGAAGCTCGAGCTCAAATTGAATGGAGAGAGGCGAATGGTGTTATCTCTCATCGCCGAGAAGGAGAAGGATCACACACCATCCATTTTGATGATTATGACAATGTGATTAGATCATGCTAGATCCTCTTGATTTAAGCCTAAACCATGGATTAATTTTGGCCGTCTGATCTAGATGACAAAAAGATCATCCATCGCCTACCGACCCCGATGGATGTGACAACTTAAATAACCATCCATCATGCACATGGAAAGCATGCGCATCGACACCACATCAGCCATGGACCGATGGGATTATTAATTAGCTTAATTAATCCAATTTTAATGTTGAAACTAAAAATTTATAACCAATTATAAAAAAATCCAAAAAAATACAAATAAATTTCATTTTAAAGATAATTCAGAGAAGAATAATATAAAATTAAAATTAATTAATTTTAATAGTGATTTTAACTCAATTTGGGGTTTATTGGAAATGTAATTTAGCTAATTAGTCCATAATTAATTCAAAAATTAATCTCAAACTTTCTGAGGTTAATTAGTGGGATGACCTCCACCTCCCATGATTTCTTGGAATTTATTGCTTGATTAATTAGGGGAATTGCTTATTTCATCCTTAATCACTCTCTAATTAACTAAATGATTAATTAACATGTTAAAATAGTGATAATTAATTAAGCTTGCTAAATCATCATGAAATTGAATGGACATAGGAATGAGATTAGGACTTCTTTTCCAATCTTTCCCTAAGTTCATTTCATTGGAAAACACTTAATCAATTTGCAATTAATGGCTTAATCACTTCATTAATTAGTTTAATTAATCAAATTTAAAACTAAATCATTCCAAAATTTAATCATTCAATTCTTGGGTAGATTCTTAGGTGTTCAATAACCTAAGAGAATTCCAAAGAAATTATAATCAAACTACATATGTAGAGGTTATAAAAAGTACTTAATTAAACCTTTAGCTTAATTAACCAATAATTATGAGCCTAAATTGCATTAGCCTCTTATTTCTGTATTCGATTTAATTTTACATGTGGTTGCATATCATATGTTGGCTCATAGTTACTTGGTTAATTATGTTAAAGTGGTATATGTAATGGGTAATAATGATTTAATTCATACCTTAACCTAATTAAATATAAAATCAACCTAATTGTTTTAAATTAAACCAAACCAATTCACACATGGGGAATGGTTAGAATAACAAACCTTTTCATATCTCTAAATCAAATTAAATTCAAAGATAAAAATATCTTTTAAAGAATTTTGATTCATTTTAAATGATCTTATTCTATATGATTGTCCTTAGGGTTAATTAGGTGAATGAAGTTATGCTTACATCCCTTTATTTCTTTCCAATCATGCTAAATATCCAGCCATGAAATCATGCATTCATTTCTTTTAAAAAATTAATTAAATAAAATATTTTATTTTATGTCAAATTGCATGTGTTGGTTAAAATTAAGGATATGAGTGGCTATTATCACTATTAAACCAAAAATTATCTTTTCAAAACTTATAAATCAAAGATTATATATAAAGTGATGCTAGTTATAAATATTTATAAGCTTGCATGTGATGATAGCATAAGATGTGTATTATGAAGTTATTTTCTCTTCTCTTAATATGGATTCACATAGATTTTCAAGTGTATAGTTCATTTGAAAAGAACATAACACTTGCCTAAATCTATTCTATGCATCTCTATGTTAAGACTTAGAAGGACCTTCATACTACACATGTAAATCTTACAATGAAATCAAACAAAATCTTGCATGATTCTTCATCCATTTGGTTCTTTTGTACATTTACATATATCTAAGAAAAGTGGTATATCACGGACATCTGGGTCATGAGGCTATAAGTATCTCCAAGTAGGTCTTTTACCATATGCCCCTAGTATAAAAGAATGGTGTCATACTCACTTATAACTTTTATACATGTGAATGTGCATTTAGGTAATGGATAAAAGAGTCCACTTTTCTACATAATAAGGACATGCATTCATGGAACATCCAAAATTTCAAACCACATCTCTTTGCATTCATCATCAAAGTGTGCTAAGATTTTCATTGCATGTATAGGTATGCTTAGATTATTCATATGCATGGTATACATGGTGAAAAGAAATGAATGGGTGTGTGTTATGTGATAGTAATCCACCCTAACTAATCTTAAGATACCTTTCTTATTGAATAAAGCTATTTAGAGTAAATCCAAAACTTAGGATTAATTAAAAATACATAATAAATCATTCTCCAAAGGAAATTCATTAATGAATCTACCTTAGAAATGCTTTAAGGTAGGATGAAAGAGAGTTCTCCTCTTTTCTTCTCTCTTCACAACATTTAATCATTCAATGTGATTCATTCAAACCAAATCAAATCACCAAATTAAAATTGATAAGTCAACTAAATCACTTAAAATGAAACCACCATCTAAGTTGAATCTCTCACACTTAAAAAATTTCAACCTAAAGACTAGCTAAGACATGCCACACAAGCCTTAAATGACACACACATTAGGCTAAGTCACCATTTCTAGCTCTATGTTAGAGGGTATGGTTTGATGATTTTGTTTTTGTGATGTAATATTTTAGACTGGATGTTAAGGTGTATGTGCGTAGACTAGATGGTAGGGCAATCTTAGTCTAATCATATCTTCTATCGGAGATTGTGCTTAAGGGGCACTATAATAAAAATATAAATGCTTTTGCTAAGCAGGTTGCTTATACCCATAAGCATAATCTAAACTAAGACAGGTGGGCTTGGTTACCCATGTGTGGAGTGCTAAGTCCAAATTATTTTTATAACTACTTGAGTTATATGGTATGTTTAGCTAACCTTTGTTTTGCAAGTTTAGTTAGATTTGATTTTCCCATTTTGATGTAAATTTTGTAATTAAGATTTGGAATGTTATGGGATTGGGATGAACATTGGTCATAAGACTATGTCTTATATACCATGTGAGGCCTTGGAGCAACTACATCCCAAGTGACCAAAAGAAAGAAATGGAGCAAATCAAGATGAACAAATGAAGACAAGGAGTGAAGAATGGAAGATGAAGAATGAAGACCCCATAACATATTTCATAATTGTAATTATTCATTTGTAATCGGTTATATAAGGGTAGAGCGCTACCCATTTTCCTCTTTGTGAGTGACCACACATCGGCCTCTTATTCTTTTGCATTAATATTATAAATTGATTGATGTTATATTTAATATTGTAATTAGGATGGCATGATTTTCCTAGTTTCTTAATTGCTTGATGGTTGTTGAATGGCCTAGATGCCATTAGGCTCTTTGGGAAAAATAAATTTTCTATCCAATTAATCAACTCAAAATTAAATTAAATAATTCATAACCTCACTTAAAGCCTAGGACATAAATCAAGATAATAAAAGATTTAGCAACCCCTTAGCTGGATGTTTTATGTCTCATATCTTGCTTAAATCATATTGCTTCACTCTTACAAATGGAGAGCTTCCACCTTTGCTAGAGAAAATGGCTTAACCTTTGAGAGCCATGGTGGAAACACACCTCCTTCTTTTTGATTTTGGCCCATAACCAATCTTCTCATGCATTAAGAATATGAAATCCCATATCCTATGTAAAATTAAAATGTCCAAAAATCAAAAATAAAACTTAACAAAATTTGCATTAGATTAAGTCATGCCCTTCATGATCTAGTCTCTTAGAGAGTTAGTTTAAGGACTTAGTCCTTTCTAAATAAACAACACCTAACTATCTTAAAAGCATAAGACTTGCCTACATGTATTTAAAATCATAGGAGAGTTAGTTGGCCCCCGTGATTGTAAGTCCAACAGGTTTACTCTCTCTTGTGGAGGTAAAACATATACCCATTTTTAACTTAGATTTAGGTCATGATCTGGCCCTCACCAAAGCTCCCTAGATTTAGGATCTGAGGTTACTATTTTCCTTGCAATAAGCATAAATTCTCACCTCTTATTTCTATAATTATGTTGTAGAATTGTAAACCCTAAATTTCTAATAAAATTCAACTCAAACATATCCCTCCAATTTCAAAAATATAAAGCCCAACCATAGAATAGTTTGGGATGCTCACTAGGTTTCCTAGTATCAAGAGCATCCCCTACTCATTTCCCTTTGGTTCCGATAATAACTCACTCCTCTTGCTCAGTCCCACTTGATTTTCTAAAAATAACCAATTGATTGATAGTCCTATCTTTGAAATCTTTGGAGACAACGATCATTTACCTTAATTGAAGTATTTCCAAGGAATCTCATTCCTTAGGATGTAATAAACTATGGGGCTTGCCTCCATAAGGAACATAATGAACCCAGTTTAAAATAAACCCTACTTTACTTTTCCATGTAAAGTAGGGGAAAGGTCTCTGGGACATTCGAAGACCCAATGTCCTTCGGAGTCCTTATTAGGTGTTTAGGTCTATTGTAGGATGGTGATTTCCGTCTCTCTAGATATTATATCATTCCTCAATGTCATACCTGATCACCTTAATAAGTACATTTGCGAATCTACGTGGTCTCCCTAAACATCCAAAATAAAATACCATAGATTTTTTTGGCAACTCCACTCGGGATGGTTCCTCTCTCCATCTTTGGTAAATGATCATTGTCTCCAAGTATTGATAGTGGATTTATATTTTATTTAAGTTCAAGACTATCCTTCTTTTTTTAGCACTTAGCTCATTTCATTCTTAAGCTAAGCTAGCCATCCTTTTAGGACCTCACTCCATGTAGGTCTTAAAACCCTATGAGTCCCCCAATAGGTGAAAATAAAATTTAATCAACAAAGATTACTAGAGACCTTTTTCTTACCATTTCTATGGTAAGAAAGTTCATTCCAAAAAATAAGAAAAATAAATCCTTTATAAAATATCACTTTTCAAATGCACTTTCCAAAGTTCACATAATAAAATACTTGCACACAAAATATATATAACTCTACCTCATCTAACAATCTTCAAGATTGTTACATGTAGATATTTTCAAAATCAAAATAAAAAAATCATCTTTCAAAAGCACATATTCAAAAAATCAACATCCTCATTCAATATACCCAAATTTATTGAATGAAGGTTTCATTTCAAAATCATTTCATAAAATAAAACTCCATTCAATATACCTTACATATGTTGAAGATTGGAGTTTCTCTCTTTTCAAAAGCACATATTTAAAAATGAACATCTTCATTCAATATACCCAAATTTATTGAATGAAGTTTCATTTCCAAATAAAATCATGTCATAAAATAGAAACTCCATTCAATATATCTTACATATGTTGAAGTTGAATTTGTTTCCTTTTCAAAAGCACAAAAAATTGAAGATAAGCTTCTCATTCAATATATCTAAATTTGTTGAATGGAGATTTCTTTCAAATAAAATCACATCATTTGAAACTCACTCAACACATTCCACATGTGTTAAGTTGGAATTTCTTCTTTTCAAAAGCAATAATCACACAAAAAATTTCATCTTGAAAATAAAATATGATTGACTTCCATTTTTCATACCCAAATTTGTTAAAAGGAGATCTCCTTTGCAAAGAATCATAAAAAATCAAAATACACTATAATTCCAATTGACATACCCAAATTTCTCAATTGAGAGTTTTATTTTTCAAAAGAAAATTGAAAATAAATTGGATTCTATTTAATACACCACATTTGTTAAATAGAAAACCCCTCTTTCAAAATGAATTTGGACTTTACTTAAGTAAAGATCCCTTTTCAAAACCAAAACTAAAATCAAACACATTTGGACTTTATTTAGCATACACAAATTTGCTAAGTAAAGATCCCATTTTCAAAATCAAAACAAAATCAAACACATTTGGGCTTTTATTTAGCATACACAAATTTGCTAAGTAAAGATCCCATTTTCAAAATCAAAATAAAATTAGATTTGGACTTATTTAGCATACACAAATTCGCTAAGTAAAGATTCCATTTCTAAATTCACACATGATATACATCATGGGAAAATAAGCGAAAAAAAAATTATTTTCAAACATCCCATTTAGCATACCCGAATTTACTAAATGAGTAATCCCAAAATCAAATCTAAAACGAAATCAAATGACCCTCTATTTAACATACTCAAATTTGTTAAATAAAGGGTCCCCAAACATAAAATTCAAATTCAAATATGAATCAATGGAAGCATCAAAAGTCTCTTCAAAATATTTGAACCCATTCAACATACACAAATTTGTTGAATGGGTTCTAAACTCAAATAAACTCAAAATCTCTCCTCCAATTTATCCAAAATCTCTCTCCTAAATTCAATGAGCCCCACTTAACATATTCAAATTGTTGTGTGTGGGTTCAAACTCTAAATCAAATCTAAAAAATCAACAGAATGCCAAGATAGAAAATCTGATTTGAGTTTCTTTCCAATAATTGCATAATTCCAGTTTAGTCTCAATCAGCTTTTTCTCAGTTCAGTATAGTACAAATGGATTCTCAAAAGTATGTGTTCACCTTCCTCTTTGGGATGGATTTGGCCTTGGATTTGGGCTGCCTCCCCAACAAATTTTCTCATGATACACATTTTGGATTGAGGGGGCTAGGATCACTTGTGAGGGGCAACCCACCACTTGTCGGAGAATGTGGTGGTGGGTGAAGCCGTCATCCATATTGAGATGCCCTTTTCAATTTCCCTCAAGAGGAAGGTGGTAGAAGTTATCCAGCAATTCTAGTTCAGTGTAGTCAATTGTTCCCCTATCCCGCCAGTGCGGGCTAGTACCCACTCATTGGCCTCCTATAAAGGGAAGGCTACCCTGCCTTTAGGGATAGTCTCTTCTACCTTTGAGGTAGGGTCTTCTCACGCTCCACCAAGCGAACTTGCATATAGAGCGCAAGATCAAGCGGCATCATGTGCATTGCCAAGGAGATGGAGACATTATCTCACATTGTAGAGGAGTCACCCAGGGTAGTTTCTCCTTGCTTACTTAGAATAAGTTCCATCCTTTTCCAATTCGAAGGGAGGAAGATGTCGGAGGATTAGTGTCACCTCCACCTCCAGGTTCATTATGAGGCATCCATTAGAGATAGGAGGAGGTCATATGCTGGCCTTAGGGCAGTTTTACACCAGGTTGGCATGGTTTATAGATGATCAGAGTCCAATGCCCAATTTTATCTACGATCAATTATCCCTTGTAGTGTAGCGGTGACATGAGAGTGAGAGAGGGCCAAGTATCGGTGCATTACTAGCGAGAGAGAGAAGATATGCAGCGGCCCTCGCCTCATAGATTTCATCGATCGGCGCACTACCCATATCATCACATTGATAGTATTTTATTGATGACCTACTACCCATCATGGAGAGCCCGTATAGAGAGTCAATGTTATCTCCATCACCCTACTCCATACCATCGCATTAGGTTCCATCTTATAGTTCCATCCAAAGCCATGAGAGCGACATCAAGAAGAAAGCCCCACTGATCTATGGCCAAGGGATCCCTTCATCTATCGCCGAGGTGAGGTGAGCTCTCCCGCTCGACCTCCTACTTCAGTTGTAGTGAAGAGGGAGTGGTGACCTTGTAGCATCGTAGTTGTGCCATCACCATGACCACCTCAGCAGATCATGAATATAGCAACATAGAGGGAGAAGGAGACAGTTCTATTATTCCCATCCTGATAGATCCCCTCAGGGGCAATACTCCATCCATAGTAGTTGACAACCATGAGCATGTGTCCTCTAGTTAGTGTAACCCTCATAGGGTTACCACTTTAATATAGAGGGAGGTATCTTCATGAGTATGATCCACCACCAGTGATCATGAGCATTTGTGCAGTTAGATACTCCTTGGATGATATCATGGACATTATCTCATTGAAAAGAAAGAAATCTAAGATTGACTTGAGAGAAGGTTAGCTTTGACCCCAATGAAGATGATTTGTTGGAAGACTCAGAGGTGCATATGGTGACTAGAGGTTCTCTCCTTGGGATCACCAAAGTTTGAAGGTGTGTGATCGACAGGATGATACACTACCAACACCTCCTTCAACAACTCAAACAAAAGATGAGCAATTGATAAAATGGGAAGAGCTTGAAGATTTGCTATGATAGTTCTAGCTTCAGAATCAAGCTCCAGTACATCCTACCATTGTGGAGATTGAGGTTGCATGTCTGGATCAACCCGAGTTCACCTCAGTAGAAGGGCATTACTAACTTGTATAAGAAGGTAGTGGATAGTACCTCCATACATAAGAAAAGATATCAAACTCATGGTTGAACAACAAGTGAAGAAGCGCTCAACAAGCCGAGGTGGTTCATCGGTTCCAAAGGGTAGACCCTACCCAGAGGAATTTGATGCTATCCAATATCCTAAGGGTTTTGTGCCTCCTTCTTTCAAAAGCTTTGATGATGTAGGAACCCTCACATATAGCACTTAGGGGCTTTTGCAACAGGTGGCGGTGATGCGTTATTATTCTCTCTTTGTCGGTAGTTTAGTGGGCTTTGATTGGTATGTTGAACTCCCCAATGATTCAGTGAAGTCTTTTTTTGAGTTGGAGCAACTCTTTGTTAAGAGGTTTTGTTGGAGCTCAACAAGGTAATTGTTATCTCATTGTAGCACAACAACTCGGTGAGTCCTCATTGATTATATTCTTAGATGGCAATTTAAGCATGAAATGAACCACAGCGAATACATGTCATTAAAATTTATTAAAGAATATTCATGGCCTATCACCTTCATTCTTAAAGGTTTCACCATTAAGACATCTGAGAAGCTAATCAACAATATGGCTAGTCTATGGAGAGGCCAAATAGTTACCTTTTCAAGATCAATCATTAAAGTCAAAGCTGTAGAAAGCTTATTAAAAGAAGTCAGGGACAATAGTAACATTGGATAAGGGAAGCAAACCGAGATCAATATGAGACCGAGCTCCAACACCTTCACTTCCACCTCCTTTACCACCTCATCTTATTGACCTCGGTAGCCTCCATGGCCTTCATCCTCCTCCTCGACCATATTCTCGGTGGTAGTATACATACCGAGTAGCTATCATCCACCTCTTTTGGATAAATTAAACAAAACTTATTCATTTAAGAGGTAGTCGAAAATCTTTAAGAACCTCTTAAAGAAACTGATTTTTCACAGAGCCTAGAAGCCGGAGGAAGTGGCAGAGTAATGATCTAACTTTTCCCCCCACCATGCATGCTAGGCCATGTTTTGGAGAATTACTTTATATTTAAGGACTGGCTTGAGCATAGCTACAAGTCAGGTGCCATAGTTATCCCTAAGAAAAACCTAGTGGAACAACCATCCAGTTCTATTAGGATAATCCTTGGAGATACCTGCGATCCTCTCAAAATGAAAGAAGGTTGGGATATCTCTTTATCCTTAACCTCTAAAAATATTGATTCTAAAATCAAGAAACTTTCTTTACAAGTGCTTGAGGAAACTCAAACCTCCAACATCAAGGAAGGTTCTCAAGTTGCCAAAGACAACTTGGGAAAGTAGCTTCGGACCAGTGCCCATACTTGCAGATAGCTAGTAGCAACCACTGACCAAATCTAGCCTCCATTCCACTGTTATAGCTGCTACTTCAGCCAGAATTCCTACTTTAGCTAGTTCTTCTTTAGTAGACATCTTGTATCAGTGGATGAGGGCATCAAATCCCTCACCATACTTACTGTACTAGATTTTTACTATGTACCTCCTTTTAAATCTAAATAAAAGCTAGTTTGAATTACATGTGCCACTTGATGGGTTAATTCTACTCCTTTAGAAAACTCTTCAAGTCTTAATAATTATAACAACTCGATCATCCTCTTTATTGAAATGGACTTACCTTTTGAATAATATGGGTTCACCTCTTGAGATAGACTTAGAATCATCTGATTCTGAGGGTCCTATAGAAGAAGTTGTAGGTATGCCTGACGAATAGGTAGAACCTTCCACTAAACTACCATAAGAGGTTATCAAAGTGGCAAGGTTCTACCTCATAGGGCAGCACCTCAAGATAATAAAAAATAAGTCATTAGTACCAATGAGAAAGAAGCCCCGCCACAAGATGCTCTACCTATGGATATGCTTGTGGAGGATCAACCCAAGGTTGACTATAGTGTCCTCGCTCACCTAAGAAAGTTACCAGCTAAACTAAGTATATATGATGCCCTTGTCTTATCTAAATAGATAAGGGAATCATTAATCAAGGCCCTTCTTGATCCAGAAATATGTTTAGCTCAGCTGACCACTATTGGAGAGGAGGCACATTATTCAAGAGAAGCCCAAGAAATCACATTCACTGATGAAGACCTTCTTCTGGCGGATATGGAGCACAACCGTCCCCTCTACATCATAATGGATATGGGTAGATTCAGACTTTCTAGGGTGTTAGTTATTCCACGTGCATCGGTGAATATTATGAGCCTAAAAACCCTTGTTTATTTCATGATTGACATCTCTGAACTCAAAGGAGATCAGATGATGTTGAGAGAATTCAATGAACATGGTGAGAGGGCTTTAGGTTCCATAGTGTTACCTTTGGAAATAGGTGACTGGAAGACTAAAGCCAAGTTCCACATAATTGATTTGAATACATCATTCACTATTTTGCTCGGTAGGCCTTAGATAAATTAGAATAAGATGATTCCATCCTCTCTTCATTAGTGCATCAAGTTTCAAAAAGATGGAATTGAATACTACGTCAAAGGAGATGAAAAGCCATTCTCAATTAGAGAGGTCTTAATATATGAAGATGTGATTTACTATCTTCCTCAAAATCAAAACACCTTTTCTGAACTTGGCCAATTCAAATACAAGAAAAATAAAAAAGAAGAAAAGAAAAAAGAAAAAGATAGAAAAGAATAAAGAAAGTACAAGGGAGCGAAAAAGGGACACTGAGGAAGAAGTAGCACCACAAGTTACATTCCAGCCACAGTTCATTCTACCATAAGGACATATGGGTAGGATGACTTGACCTCCACTGGGTAGAGATAGAGGTACATACAGAGGAAGTTCCAGAGGTGGAAGACCCCCTAGTTGGCAGCCAGCCAATAGGGGTTATGTTCTAGTTCACAAGGGTACTCCTGCTACTCACATAGACTTGGAATCTAGCTTAAAGGATGAGTCTCATGTGATTAGCATACCAGCCAACCCCACTCAGTGAGTTTCATTGGAGGTGACACTCAAAGCATGAATATATTCAAATCAAGATTATGTAAAACCATTAGGTAGTAGTTGGGAACTTTAGCTTCAACCCCACTTTCTTCTAAAAAAGTTGAGGGTTTAGTAGTTAAGGAAGCCTCTAGATCTTCCATGGATGTCAAGCTAAAGAGATTCCTATTGGGATCATCATCCTTAAGTACCTAAGTAGATGTAGGACTTGAGGATAATTCATATAAAGATTTAATGGAATTACCTTTTGATTGGTACTTTCTTGTGTTCATAATCTACAAAGAAAGGTTGATTCCTTACACATGGTCCAGGAGTATTTTGAAGTATGGAACAATAAAGGCGGATGCATAATCAAGACTAGAGGATTGATAAGTGGGTAGTCGATGATGATGATTACTAGTTATCATAATCATAGTGATAGAATCTTCTCAAACCACTAACTCTTATGAGGAGGTGTGTTTAGAAACTTTGATCTGATCTTCAAATCAAAGATGCACCTCCAAAATTTGAAGAAGAAATCAATTCAACCATCATAAGCTCAGAGAAATCAACCTGGACGAGAAGAAGATCCACGCACATACATCAATTTTGTTGAATGAAGAATGACTTAGTTAGGCTATTGACTAATTTAAGGATACTTTGCATGGAGCTATGAAGAGATGCGATTATCTCGACATATTAGTCCACAAACTAGCAATAGACCTAATCTAACCTATCAAGCAAGGTCCTAGATGCATGTGATTAGAAATCAAACTGCAAATCATTTCTAAAGTTAAGAAATTGATCGATGTTGGTTTTGTCAGGGAAGAAAAATAACCTACCTAGTTAGCCAGTGTCATCCCAGTTAAGAAGAAAAATGGCCAAATTCGCAGTCAATTTTAGGGACATAATTAAGGCATGTCCTAAGGATGAATTTCTACTTCCTATACTAGAATTAATGGTGGACATCACCTCATCTCATGTAGTATTCTCCTTTATGGATGGGTCATCTGGCTACAACCAAATCAAGATGGCCCCCAAGGATGAAAGAAACACTGCTTTTTAAACCCCGATCAAAATCTATTATTATAAGGTCATTCCTTTCAGCTTTAAAAATGCCAGTGCTACATACCAGTGAGCCATGACTTAGATCTTCAATGAACTCATTCATCATCAAGTTGAATGCTATGTTGATGATCTAGTAGTCAAAAGTAAAAGAAGGCCATCTCTTTGACTTGAGAGTAGTTTTGAATGGTTAAGACAATTCAACCTCAAAATGAACCCCCATTGAGTAGCTTCAAGGAAGTTCCTTGAGTTTGTTGTTTTGGCATAGGAATAGAGATAGACCAAAAGATCAAAAGTTATCTTAGAAATTCCACCCCTAAAGTCTAACTCAGATCTTTCCAAGGGTGATTGGCATATTTAAGAGGCTTTATCTACAATTTATCGAGGAGATGCAAGCCATTTTCAGCACTTGTCAAAATGGATGCTAAGTTCAAGTGGGATGATGAGTGATAGAATACTTTTGAATAAATCAAATAGTATTTGGTGGAGCTGACAGTTTTAGTAGCCCCTATCCCAGGAAAGACACTTATCCTCCACACTGCTACATTGGACAACTCCCTTGGTGCTTTGTTGGCCCAAACCAATGATAAATGGAAGGAGAATGCTCTCTACTACTACCATCATTCATCCCAGCAAACTACCCACCTGAGAAACATTGCCTATCTTTAATATTAGCATCCCAAAAGCTATGACATTACAAGCTTTCTCATAAGGTAAACTTGATTTCAAGAATCAATCCACTACAGATCTCATGACATGGATGGCTGGTTGGCATGTTGGATTCTCTCTTGATATTACATTTGTACCCTGTGTGGTGAAAGGACGGCACTAGTGATTTCTTAGCAGCACACTTCCTGGATTCCGCTTAGTGATGACCTCCCGATGAACAAATCATGAACTTAGGGGACACTAGCATTCACTATTGAGATATGTATTCTGATAGTGCAGCTTCTTTCTGAAAGGAGAAGAACCACGATCTACTCTTCCATGAAAGGCGGGAAGAATCTCCTTAACTCCAAATGATGTCATGAGATTCTCATACTATCTCAATCATGCACCAACAATGAAGTCAGTATGATGAATTGATTGTGAGTTAAGTTATTTAGTGTGTGTCAAAAGCATCAACATCTATAGATTCTCAATAGTCATCAACCAGATTGCTGGTCTTATAAGTTTTTAAAACCTAAGCTTTGTCACTACCATGAGTACACCATGAAGATTATTTAAATCCGAGGTCACCATCTACAAGGTTCCTCGAGGAGAGAACATAGTAGATGCTTTTTTTGGCCAAACTCACCAAGGAATTAGCATGTTTGGAAGATGAGCCCATTCCAATAAGGGTCCAAAATAGACAAGTCCTATCCCTTATTGATACTGAACTCATCGAGATATATTCTCTTGAAGGGGAGGTTGCCTTGCCAAAAAGGATGAGTAGCTGGATTGGAGGAAACCATTCATAGATTACTTGAATATAGACAAACTACCTTAAGAGAAATCACAAGCTCATCAGATGAAGCAGAGAGCTCTTTCTTATGCTCTTGGAGATGTCACCTTATTCCGATGGTCTTTTGATCAAATGTGGTTATGATGTTTGGACAAACACGAACGCTGTAAGATCATGACTAAGATACACTCAAGTTTATGAGGAGTACATCAATCCGGTCTAAAAATGAAAGCCAAGATCAAGAGATTAGGATACTACAGGCCTTTGATGATCACATGCATGTAGATGATGCCACCAATGTACCTGTGGTCCTATTATCACCCAACATTCTACATCCTACATTGGTCTCATCGCCATTCAAGTGTTGGGGTACTGACATAATGGGTCCAACTGATCCTCTTTCTTCTAGTTCATCCTAGCTGCCATCAACTACTTTTCCAAGTGGGCTGAGACAATCCCACTTAGGGAGGTCACAACTTCATGTGCTAGTTTTTTTAGGAACCATATCATATATAGGGGTGCCTCGACAAATTATATCCGATAATGGTGCATTCAAAAGCACCAAAATAAATAGCTTTCTAGAGACATAACATAGATTGGAGATACTCCACTATCTATTCGGTGAATGGCTATAAGCATTCAACAAAACTCTTATCCAGATACTAAAGACACTCGATGATAACAAGTGGCATGCATGAATAGTTGAAGCCTTGTGGGCATACCGCACCACATATAGAACTCCAACCCAATCTACCCTGTTCTCCTTAGTGTATGGGTCTGAAGCCATTCTACCTTTAGAAGTTCAGCTCCCATCACTAAGGATAGTAATGGGTAGTAAAATCACTATAGACCAAAATGCCAAGTTACGGTTAGAAGAGCTCGAAGGTTTGGAAGAGAGATGCCTATGGGCATGCCAAAACCTCAAGTTGTATAAAGCCAAGATGATTCAAGCTCACAACAAGCTGGTCTGCCCTAGAGATTTTCATGTAAGAGAGCTTGTTTTAGTTCTAAAGAGACTAATTATTACCCGTTGAATGATGGGAGGCAAGTTTGAAGCCATTTGGGAAGGCCCTTTTGTCATAGAGAAGGCCTACCAAGGAGGATCTTATCAACTTATTAATTGTAAAGGGGAACACCTGATGCTTCCAATCAATGGGCTATATTTGAAGAAATACTACCCATAAAATCATGTTTGAAAACAAATATCTTTTAAAAAAACTCTATTCCAATTCATCAAAATGTTCTCTTCATTCGAAGCATTGTTTGCTTGTTTTTGAATCCGCCATGATGCTACTAGAATAGGTGTGAGAGAACCCAAGTGACATCCTTTCTTGGTGAGATAATAACTGCCATTCGTGGCACCATTTCATCAACTCTTAAGCATGTTTTAGGATAGATGTAAGAGAACCCGAGTGACATCCTATCCTCCCCCTAACATAAACATACAAACAAACACATATCTTTAGTCTTGGGCTATTTTGATGTGGAGCAAGCCCCTGGCACTCACTCAATTAGGCTCTAGGTGGTGACATGCTTCTTGCTGGTCATCACCCAAGTGTCACTTTTACGGTGGATGTGAGTCCCATGCTTTCTTTAACTTGACCATTGCATAAATTGATGAGCACTTGTTAGTTTTGTAGACCTCCTTTGCCGAGTAAGCTACCTCATGTTGACTTTGTTTAAGAAGATGTAAAATTTTCTTCTTGAACTAGCCATCATGCACTGACTAGGTCGAGTTTATTTGAGGTTTAGGATAAGTCCCCCAGTGGCTCTTTTTCTCTTGACTACTTTTGAGTTGATATAAGTCCCCGAGTGGCATTCACTCCATAGTTTCCTAGGTTGGATAGCACTATCGAGTGAAGACTATCCCTGATCTTATGTTGTAGGAAGATGTGAGTCCCAGATGCTTTCTTTCTAGGCTAATTATCACAAATTGATGGGCACCTTTAGGGTTGGTTGATGTTTATCTGTGACTCACTCTGGATACACCACTCTTAGATATGAGTCCCATGCTTTCTCCTTTGAGTTGACCAAAATACTTATAGACATCATCTTCTTTAGGGTTTTGGATAAAGCCCTTAGTGGCCTTCCACGGGGCACTCTACTTGGAAACATCCTTTTATTTAAATAATACCCAAGCTACTCTTGGATTGGACAATCCCCCTATCCTAGTAGCCACCCCTGTGGTTGAAGAATTTGTTCAACAAATGCACAGATTCTCCCTCAGACCAATAAATCTGAGATAGCTCTAGGTTGATATAAGCTCCTTCTTAGTATGATCCTCTGCAAACCAACAGGGTCAATGATAAATAAATAAAAAAAAAATTTATTCACTTGTGGATTAGGAATTCAAACACCTAGCGGCCCCTTTCCCAAGCAGGCATCCTATCTTTAGGGTAGTGTCAGAACTCCCTATAGAATTGCCTCTACATAAGTCCACTTGATGTTCTCTGTCACTAGGTCGGTTAATTTGTTTTTAACAAATAGGTTACCCCAATGGTCATTTCATTCTAGAAGATGTAAGTCTACTACTATTCTTTCTAGCATGACTATAACTAAGGCACCCCAGGTTGACATGTTACCTTGCTAATGTGGTTTCTTGGTCTATTTTGTTGAAGATATGAGTCCTGCTTTCTTCCCGAATCATTGTAAATTGAAAGGCACCTTTCTAGTTGGTTAGTTCTACCCCACAATCGATTAACTATCCCTTTGGGTTAATGAATCTAAGACAGGTCTATGATGATATTAGATCCTTCTTGGTGGATCCATCATAAACTGAGGGGATCCATCAAAGTAAAATAAATAAAATTAAAATAAAATGTAATTCAATTAAAATGAAATTAATTTTGACTACCTCATTTAAGTCCCCAGCAACATTCTCGACCTAAGGTTGGCTGATTCATTGCATTGATCACCCCGATCCAACTTTGGAAGATGTAGTCTATGCTTTCTTCCTAGTAGGAAGGCCCCTTTGGTTGGATAGTACTATATGGTTAGTAGACTACCTCTTTGGATTGGTAAATTTAGTAGGCCAAAACCAACATGGCCCCACTCAAATGGTCCATCAGGAAGTCCATTTCAAAATTCAAAATTTAAAATCTAAA
Source organism: Cymbidium sinense (assembly GCA_021442155.1). Taxonomy (NCBI): domain Eukaryota; kingdom Viridiplantae; phylum Streptophyta; class Magnoliopsida; order Asparagales; family Orchidaceae; genus Cymbidium; species Cymbidium sinense. The sequence goes on from JAKCPB010001043.1 coordinate 69,078, forward strand.
ACAAATCCAACCAACCTCCCTGGTGGAGTCAAATTAAACAATCAAATCAACCAGGTTCTCTTCAGTAAGATGCAAATCTTTCCAATTTCCCCAATGGATTCCAAATTCTAATTCCTAGATGGATTTCACAACCTCTTATCATCGGGGAATAACTTGAACCTTTTCCTCTAGTGGAAGGCTTACATACTCAATCCCTAGTGGATTCCTCCTTCACTCTCTTATGTCTTTAGAGTCACCTAACCTTTCTATTTCTACACCTCGGTTTAGGGTAGATCATCTATGTTAGTTCTTGATCATTCATTGTTGATCATCTCGATCAACACCAATATTGTGGTGCCTTGTTGGTCACACCACACCTATTGGGCCCCCTTTGTTGACCTCACTTTTGGAGTGAGCTCTCAACTTCTCCATCTTAGACATAGGACTCCTCTAGACACTAAGAGTTCCTTGGTCTTAAGACACTTCTAGTGATTAAGTGAACACTTAACCCCTAAGACTTAGAGAAGTTAGCTATAAAGATAGTTATGCCTTGGGGGAGAGGACTTTTTTGCCTAGCTTGAACCTTCCTTGCATCCCTCCTTAAAATCAACCAATCAAATCTTAAATCAATTCCAACTCAATTGATATTCTCAAATCACAAATAAATTCTAACTTTGATTTATTCAAATCCAAATTCCAAAATCCAAATCATGAATCAAAATTAAATGATTGAAACCCATGATTGAATTCAAATCCCAAAATCTTTCCCTTTTGATTTCATCTTATGGACTTAGCCCAAACCAAACCCAAATCACTCCAAACTCAAATTATTTTCTTATAATTATCTTCATTTATATTCACAAATATAAAAATTAAATCAAATAACCAAAACTAAACCAAATTAATCCAAACTTATACTCTTTTCAAGCCAAATTCTTAAACTTAGCCAAATCATTGTCAGATTAATCCAAATCCTTGGATTTTCTCTTCAAACAATCACTCCTTCAATCACATGCCCAATATAAACATAAACTACAATAACCAAATAAAAATAAAACTAACCCAAGTCAAACCCATGTTCATCCTTTTGACTTGAAAATGTCAAATGAACTAAACCCCATTTGACTCCAAATCACTTGCAATTGGATTTTTATTTCCATCATAAGTCCATATGTGAGTTCAACTAAACTTGAAGCAAGCCTTGATCAAGCCAATTAACTCATCTAAGCTCACTTGACCCAAAGTGACCTAAAGGGCCTTTTTGAGCCAAATTTTAATCTAACCCAAATTGGATTGAACTAAGCCAATCTAAGCCTCACATTGTGTGGAATAATCATCCTAGGATGATCAACCACTCAAATTGGGTCAAACCAAGTCAAACCTAGCATTTGACCAAGTCAACACTTAGCCAAAATGAAACCTAAACAACCTAAAATTCATTATAAGCCAAATTTATTGAAACCATTGATCTAAACCAATCTATAATCAATCACTTAACATGATCAGGCCATCAATTGAGACAAACCAAGCCTAATTGGTCACTTGACCTAAGTTGACCCAAATTATCCTAAAAAGCCAAAATTGGTCAAATCTTGATCTAAGCCAAATTAATTGCAAATGGGTCATTCCAAATCACTTGTTGAACTTGACCAAAGCTTCAATTGGCCAATAGACCCAATTGACCATGAACCCAACTTGACCTAAAAGGGTGAAATCAAACCAAATAAAATTGATTGAAACCAAAGCTTGTACATTTCAAATGGTCAACCAAGCCTAAACCAACCAATGACCTAATTGGGTCAAATGGGTCAAATTAATTAACTTGACCCATTTGACCCAAATGAACCAAAATAAAATCTAAATCAATTTACAAAATGATACCCATTGGCTCCAAATGATCATTTGAACTTGACTAACCCATGGTTTGACCCAATTTGACCAATTGGTCAACCTAACCAATTTGATTTGACTAAATGGTCAAATTGATCAAATCAAATGAACTCCAAATCACTTGAAATTTGGCCTAACCAATTTTTGAATCATTTCAAATCTGCCCAAATCAAAATCATGGCCAAATAACCACTTTTCCCTTAAGTCAAAGGCTATCCTATGACCAAATTCACTTAGAATTTGGTCATGTCTCTCTCAAGGCCACTTGGCATCCTTCCATTAGTCCAGATGGGCACCAAGGGTGGTGGTGAACATGACCCAATGAGCTTGGGTTGGCCATGACCCAAGGCAAGGCCAAACGACCTCCCATGGAATTGAACATTTGGAACTCCAAATGCACTCACCTACATGGGCATCCACTCTCCTTCCCTCCACTACCCATGACCATGGTGTTTTTTGTAGCTCAAACTGCTTCCAATCCTTGCCATTGATCAAAATGGCAATAGCCCATCACCATCCATTGAGGGAGATATACCCCTCTCATTCCACTCAAACCACAAGCATTCATTTCCCAGAGCTAAGGAGGTTGAGTTGAAGCTTCTCCCAAGCCTTTTAAGCCATTCCGAGCTCCCCATTTCCCACTCTCGATTTTGCTCAAAGTTGAAATAGGGGAGGTGAATTGAAAATCCAACTCACTCAATTCTCCATCAAAATCAAATTAACCTTGCACACACCATTAATGGACTTTATCGAGCTCAATCAAGTCATTTCCCAAGTCTCCAAACCACAGGAAGCATCACTTCTATCGAAGATGATCTCCATTGAAGGGGAGCTTGGTCAACCGAGCAATCTACTGCAAACCAAGATCCAATTCCTTCAACAGGGCTTTATCTCTACTAGACGAAGCTACCTCTTCCATTGGAAGCACCGGTGATAGCCTCCGATGAGGTAATTGCTCAAAATCATAGCCATGAGAAAATTTGGTTGGTCTTTTTTGAAGGAAATGGTCATCCCATCAAATCTTGATCGTTGGATGTGCATCCCCCCTCCTTCCAAAGGTGTGGGTTAATTTTGATCTCAATCTGAGCTTAGGTGAGCTCGAATTGAATGGAGAGAGATGAACGATGTTCATCTCTCATCTCTCGCAAAGGAGAAGGATCACACACCATCTAATCTACATGATTGGAATGGATGGTTGTGATTAGATCACACTAGATCCTTTAATTTAAGCTAAACCAGATCTCGACCATCGATCTTTGATGGATGGCAGAGAAAGCCGTCATCATCGACCGATGGATGTGACAACTTAAATAACCTATCCCATCGTGCCACATGGAAAGGGCACCGCGTCGCATCAGCCACCATGTGGCCCGATGGGATTAGGGGATTAATTAGGCTTAATTAATTTGATTTTAATGATGAAACTTCTAAAATTCAAAACTAATTATAGAAAAATCCAAAAATACAAATAATTACTCTTTTTAAAGATAATTCAGAGAAGAATAATAGAAAATTAAAATTAAATAATTTTAAATAATGATTTTAACTCAATTTATATTTTACTAGAGTTATAATTAAGTTAATGACTCTCTAATTAATCCAACAATTAATCTTCTTTGAGGTTAATTGGTGGGATGACTCTACCTCCCATGATTTTCTTGGAATTTATTGCTTGATTAATTAGGGGGAATTGCTTTTTTCATCCTAATCACTCTTAATTTAACATGTTAAACATTGATAAATTCATTAATTAAACTTGCTAAATCATCATGAATAGTGAATGGACAGTGGGAATGAGATTAGGACTTCTTTTTCAATCTTTTCCCTAAGTTCATTTCACTTGGAAATCACTTAATTAATTTTCAATTAATTAATGGCTTAATCACTTCATTAATCAGTTTAATTAATCAAACTCAAAATGAAATCATTCTAGAATTTAATCATTCAATTATTGGGTAGATTCTTAGGTGTTCAATAACCTAAGATGATTCCAAAGGAAATTATAATCAAACTACATGTGTAGGAGGGTTATAAAAGTACTTAATTAAACCCTTTAACTTAATTAACCAATAATTATGAGCTAATTGCATTAGGCCCCTTTATTTTTTAGGTGCATTATAGATTTAATTTTACATGTGGTTGCATATCATATGTTGGCTCATAGTTACTTGGTTAATTATGTTAAAGTGGTATAGGTAAGGGGTAATTAATGGATTTAATTCATACCTTAACTTAATTAGAATATAAAATCAACCTAATTATTCTAAATTAAAACCAAACCAATTCACACATGGGGAATGGGTTAGGATTAACAAACCTTTTCATATCTCTAAATCAAATCAAATTCAGAGATAAAAATCTCTTTAAAGAATTTTTGATTCATTTTAAATGATCTTATTCTATTGATTGTCTTTAAGGGCTAATTAGGGTGAATGAAATTATGTACTTACATTCCTTCATTTCTTTTTAATCATGCTAAATATAGCTTGCCACATGAAATAATGCATTTATTTCTTTTAAAAATTAGTTAAATAAAATGTTTTATTTTATGTCAAATTACATGCGTTGGTTAAAATTAAGGATATGAGTGGCTATTATTATTGTTAAACCAAAAATTATCTTTTCAAAACTTATAAATCAAAGATTATAAATAAAGTGATGCTAGTTATAAATATTTATAAGCTTGCATGTGATGATAGCATAAGATGTGTATTATGAAGTTCTTTTCTCTTCTCTTAATATGGATTCACATAGGATTTGCAAGTGTATAGTTCATTTGAAAAGGAACATAACACTTGCCTAAATCTATTCTATGCATCTCTATGTTAAAACTTAGGAAGCACCTTCATACTACACATGTAAATATTATAATAAAATTAAACATAAATCTCTTGCATGATTCTTCATCCAATTGGTTCTTTTGGTACATTTACATGTATCTAAGAAAAGTGATATATCAGTCTGGACATTCCGAGGCTGTGAGACTTTAAGTAGTCCCAAGTAAGTTTTGTACCTTACGCTCCTGGTGTAGAAAACAATGGTGTTGTACTCACTTATAACTTTTATACATGTGGATGTGCATTTAGATAATGGATAAAAGAGTCCCTCTTTTCTACATAACAAAGACATGCATTCATGGAACATGCAAATTTTCAAACCACATCTCTTTGCATTCATCATCAAAGTGTGCTAAGATTTGCATTGCATGTACATGTATGCTTAGGATTATTCATGTGCATGGTATACATGGTGGAAAGAAATGAATGGGTGTGTGTTATGTGATTATAATCCACCCTAACTAATCCTAAGATGCCTTTCTTATTGAATAGGGATATTTAGAGTAAATTTAAATTTAGGATTAATTAAAAAATTCATAATAAATCATTCACCAAAGGAAATTCATTAATGAATCTACCTTAGAAATGCTTTAAGGTAGGGATGAAAGAGAGTTCTCCTCTCTTTTCTTCTCTTCACAATATTTAGTCATTAAGTGTAAATTCAATCAAACCAAATCAAATCACCAAATTAAAATTGATAAGTCAACTAAATCACTTAAATTGAAACCACCATCTAAGTTGAATCTCTCACACTTAAAAAATTCAACCTAAAGCCTAGCCAGGACATGCCACATAAGCCTTAAATGGCACACACACATTAGGCTAAGTCACCATTTCTAGCTCTATGTTAGGGTGGTGCATGGTTTGATGCCTGATTTTATTTTGTGATATAATGTTTTTAGATTGGATGTTAGGGTGTGTGTGCATAGACTAGATGGTAGAGCGATCTTAGTCTAATTGTGCCTTCTGTAGGGGATTGTGCTTAAGGGGCGTTGTAATAAAAATCTAAATGATTTTGCTATGCAGGTTGCTTATACCCTTAAGCATAATCCAAATTAGGATAGGTGGGCTTGGTTACCCATGTGTGGGGTGCTAAGTACAAATTATTCTTATAACTACTTGGGTTGAGTGGTATTACTAATTTTGCGTTTAGTTAGATTTGCTTTTCCCATTTTGATGTAAATTTTTCAATTAAGATTTGGAACAAGTGTTATGGGGATTAGGATGAAATTGGTCATAAGACTATGTCTTATGTACCATGTGAAGCCTTGGAGCAAACTACATCCCAAGATAACCCAAAAGAAAGAAATGGAGCAAATCAAGGTGAAGGAATGAAGGACAAGGAGTGAAGAATGGAGGATGAATGAAGACCCCATAACACTTGTCATTTCATAATTGTAATTATTCATTTATAATGGGTTGTATAAGTAGAGCTTCTACCCATTTTCTCTTTGGGTTGTAGGTGGAGACGACCACATACCTCTTATTCTTTTTGTAATTTTTTAAATTGATTGATGTTATGTTTATGATTGTGCAATTAGGATGACATGATTTTCCTAGTTTCTTAATTATTTGATGGTTGTTGAATGGCGCTTAGATGATTAGGCTCTTAGGAAAAATAAATTTTCTATCCAATTAATCAACTCAAAATTAAACTAAATAATTCATAACCTCACTTAAAGCTAGACATAAATCAAGATAATAAAAGATTTAGCAACCCCTTAGCTGGATGTTGTATGTCTCATATCATGCATAAATTATATTGCTTCACTCTTGCTAATGGAGGGCTTCCACCTTTGCGAAAATGGTTTAACCTTTGATGGTGGAAACACACCTCCTTCTTTCTGATTTTGGCCCATAATCAATCTCATGCATTAGGCATATGAAATCCCATAACGTGTCAAATAAAATGTCCAAAATCAAAATAAAAACTTAACAAAATTTGCATTGATTAAGTCATGAATTCATGCCCTTCATGATCTAGTCTCTGAGTTTAATGACTTAGTCTCCTTTCTAAAATGAACAACCTAGCTATCTTGCAAAGCATAAGACTTGCCTACATGTATTAAAATTGTAGGAGGAGTTAGTTGGCGCCACAAGCGGTTGTAAGCCCAGGGTGGTTTACTCTCTCTTATGGAGGTAAACCATATACCCATTTTGCCTTAGATTTAGGGTCTGGCCCAAAGCTCCCTAGATTTAGGATCTAAGGTTGTTATTTCTCTTTGCGGGCTACAAGCATAAATCCTCACCTCTTAGGCATTTTTACAATCTTGTATTGTAGAATTATAAGCCCTAAATTTTTAATAAAAATTCAACTCAAACAAATAATTCTCCTCAATTTCAAAAATATAAAGCCCAACCATAGAATAGTTTGGGATGCTCACTAGGTTTCATAGTATCATGAGCATCCCCTACTCATCTCCCTTTGGTTCTAATAATAATTCCATCCTCTTGCCCAATGCCACTTAATTTTCTAGAAATAACTAATTGATTGATAGACCTATCTTTGAAATATTTAGAGACAATGATCATTTACCTTAATTGAGTATTCCAAGGAATCTCATTCCTTAGGATGTAAATTATGGGGCTTGCCTAGAACTTAATGAACCCCATTTAAAATAAACCCTACTTTACTTTTCCATGTAGGGAAAGATCTCTCAAGACCCATCCAGAGTCCCAATTAGGTGTTTAGGTCCATTGTGGGATGGTGACTTCTATCTCTCGAGATAGTACATCATTCCGAAATGTCATACCCGATTACCCTAATAAGTACATATGCAAATCTATGTGGTGTCCCAACCCCACCAAACATCCAAAATAAAACACCACAAAGCACCATCAAAGTACATCTCTCTGTGAATGCTAGTATCCCTAAGTTCATGATTTGTTCATCAGATCATCACTAAGCGGAGAGTCGGTGAGTGGGTGTCTTTGCTAAGAAATTATTCTTGTCCTTTCACCGTCGGAGGGGTAAAAGGTAATGTGAGAGGATCATGAAATGTCATGCCAACCATCCGGATAGTGCAATCATTTTATGAGATATTGTTGGATTATTCCTAGATTAAGTTTACACTTATGAAGAAGCATGTAGTGTTTTTAGCTTTTGGGATGCAAAGAGTAAAGCAGGATGCTTCTCAATGGGTGGATAATTATAGCAGGATTAGAAGATGGTATAGAGTGCATTTTCCTTCCCTTAGTCATTTGCCAACAAAGCACCATGGGGTCATAACATAGTAGTGTAAAGTATGGCTTTCAGATGGTCTCTAGAACCGACATCATTAGGTAATGCTTGATGTCTTCGAAGGCATGCTCACACTTATCATCCCACTTGAACATGGCATCCTTTTTGACAAAAGTTGAGAATGGTTGAAAAAAAACCTAAACCAAAAATAAAAATAAAATAAGCAAAATAAAAAAAAACCTAAACCTAAACAAAAATAAACAAAACCTAAACCTAAACTTAACTAAATAAAGTAAAATAACCTAAAAATAAACCAAAACCAAAATTAAAAAAAATAAAACCTAAACTTAAACTTAAACCTAAAAAATAAACAAAAATAAAAAACCTAAACTAAATAAATAAACCTAAATAAAAATAAAAATAAAATAAACTAAAATAAATAAAAAAATAAAATATATAAATATAAATCTACTTGTTTAGTTAATTTAAAATAAATAAATCAAAAAAATGAAAAACTAAACCTAAAACAAACCCTACCTAAACAATAAACTGACTAAATCTAAACCCTTAAACCCTAAACCCTAAACCCTAAACTACCCAATTAAAAAACCTAAAATGTAAAACTAAACTAAATAAACTAAAAAAAATAAATAAACTAAAACATAAATTGAAATAAATAAAATAAAATAAAATAAATAAAACCAACTAAACCTAAACCTAAAATAGATTAAAAAAAAAATAAAAAACTAAACTAAAATAAAATAAATAAAACCTAAATAAACCAAAATAAAAAAACCTAAAATAAAACGAATAAAATCAAACTAGACGTAAAATAAAATAAAATAAATAAAATATCTAAATAAACCTAAAACCAAGTTATGCTTAAAAATAAATAAATAAAACCTAAACCTACTAAAAAATAAACCTAAACCTAAATTAAAAAAATAAATAAATGTAAACTAAAATAACTAAACTAAAATAAATAACCTAATCTAAAGCTTAAATAAACTAAACTAAAACCTAATAAATAAATCCAAAATAAACCCTACCTACTAATAAATAAGATAAACTAAATTAACTACTCTAAAGATAAAAAGCTAACCTATAACTACAATCTATCACTAAACCTCACACTCTAATACTACCACTCCTACCTCCTCCTAAATCAAAAAATATTAGATAAACAAGATCTAATACTATATCTATAATACCTTAATAATAACTAATACTATCTTACCTTTGGTTTGTTTTTAAAAATCTAATATCAGATCATTCTCCTAAGACTACACTTGCCATGAGGCCTACATGATTATTAATAAGACCACAGGCCCTAGCTAAGCCCTAAGGCCCTATGACAGGCTCTGACTGACCTTCCTAGCATACCCAAACCACCCTACCCTATCTCACTATCATCTCAAAGACACTGACTTACCACAAGACCCTACCTCACACCAAGACCTAACATGCCCCAGCTGATCCACTAACACAAACTAACAGACCTGCTATAAACCTAAAGATAATAAATAACTAACTGAGCCTAAACTAAAAGACCCTAAACTTAAATAAAATAAAATTGATTAAAATAAAAAATAAATAAATAATTAGACAAAGATAAATATATGAAAAATAAAATAAATTATCTAAAATAAAATAAAATAAACTAAATAACATAACCTAAATATAAACTTAAAACAAATAAAATAAACCTAAACCTTAATAAAATACTAAACTTAAAATAAAACAAAATAAAGAAAGAAACTAGACTAAATAAATGACTTAAATAAATAAACCTAAACTAAACTATGTAAAATAAACATTACCTAAATAATAACCTAAACCTAAACTTAAAATAATTAAATATGCAAAACCTAAAATAAAATAAAACCTAAACCTAAAAAAATAAAAATAAAATATCTAAAAAGTACTAAAAAAATAGAAAATAAAGAACATACTAAAATAAATAAACCTAATAAATAAACTAAACTAAATAAAAATAAACCAAAATAAAATAAAATAACAAAACTAAAATAAATAAAATAAAATAAACATCCTACCCTTTATTTACTTTAAATAAAATAAATAAAAAATACTACGCTACCCAAACCTAAACCATCTAAACCCTTACTACCCTAAACCCAAACCCTAAAACCACAAACACCTAAAACTAAAACCTAAATAAAATAAATAAAAACTTAAACTTAAATAAAATAAATAAAATAAAATAAAATAAAACCTTAAACTAAACCCTAGGCAAAATAATTAAAATACAAAATGAAACTAAACAAAAAATAATAAATAAACCTAAACTAAACTAAAAAAATACAAACCTAAATAAAATAAAATTAACTAAAATAAAATAAAACTAAATGAAAATGTAAACTAAATAACAAAATAAATAAAAATAAGACCTAAACTAAAAAATAAACCTAAACCTAAATCAACAAAATAAACCTACTAAAATAAACTAAACTAAAATAAATAAACCTAAACCTAAACCTAAAATAATAAAATAAAAAAAATAAAAAATAAACTTAAAACTATGCTAAAATAAAAAATAAAATAAACCTAAAATAAACCTAAAACTAAACCTAAACTTAAAATAAAACTAAACTCTAAACCAAATAATAATAAAACTTAAATAAAATAAAAATAAAATGAAACTAAAAAATAACATGGACAAACTAAACTAAATTAACAAAATAAAACCATTAAATAAATAACATAAAATAAATATTAAATAGGATAAAATTAATCCTAAATAAATATAAAATAAACTAAAATAAAATAAATAAACTAAATAAATAAACCTTTGGGTTTACTTAATTTAAAAACCCTAAACCCTAACCCACACTGACCTATTAAACCTGACCACCCTACCCAAAACTAACCCCACTCAAACCTCTCCCATGAAACCTAAACCCAAATCTAAATCTTACCAATAAACCCTACCACAAACCACTCGCTGAGCCTTAAAATGACCATAATCTAACTGACCACTTGACCTAAACTCTAACCTTAAAATAAAACTATAATATTTATTGAAATACTAATGGAATAATCAGACCACTAAACTAAAACTAAATATAATAATAAAATGATAGGCACTTAATAAATAATTAAATAATAAGACTAATAAACTAATAAAACCCTAAATAAACTACTAACTATAAAATATAATAATATAATAATATAATATAACTAATATAATAAACTAAACCCTAACTATAAAACCAATACCAATTATAAGGTTATAGATTAAAAGAGCCTACTAATACTAACTAAAACTAAACCATAATAATAAAAACCAACTAACTAAACAACTAATAAACTAAATAAAATAAAACTAATAACCCAAAACTAGAATCCAAATAAACAAATAATATAAAAGTAAACTCCTAATACCCCACACAAATAAATAATAATAATATAATAATGTGATGTTGATATAATAATAATAAGAATAATTAATAATAATAATAAATAAATATAAATAAACTATAATAAAAGACCAATAACCAATAATAAATAAACTAAAAAATGAAATTAAAAAATTAAAAACCAAAAACTTTTTAATAAACTAAACTAAACACCCCAAACCTATAAAACTAAATGGAATCTATTAATAAATTATAATAATCACTAAACTAAAATAAACCCAAATTAATAACAATAAACTAAACTTGAAACTAATGCCGGTGGCTTCCCAGATTAAATTTTTAATTCAAACATTATAAAACTATAATGTTATTAATAAATAAACTAAATAAACTACTAAATCCTAAATCCATTTGGTTTGAAAACCCTACCCTAAACTTTGGATCCTAACCACACCCTAGACCCCAGACCACTAAACCTACACTCTACCCAGGCCTGACTCTCCCTAACCTAGCCACAAGACTATAACCACTGACCACAAACCCAAACTTAAACTAAAGTAAATAGACCTAAAGATATAAAGAGAAACTGAGTTAAATATATAAATAATAAAATAAAACCTAAAATAAACATAAACCTAAACCTAGAATAAAACATAAATAAAATAAAACTAAACATAAATAAAAAAATAATTCATCCTAAATAAATAAAATAAACCAAGACCCTAAACTAAGACATTAACCTAAAATAAAAATAAACCTAAATCTAAGCTAAGATAAACTAAACTAAAATAAATAAAACCTAAATCTAGGCTTAAAATTAAACCTAAACTAAACCTAAATAAATAAAGATGAAATGACAAATAAACCTAAACCTAAATGAAAATAATGTAAAATAAACCTAAAATAAAACCTAAAGCATAAACCTAAAATAAAATAAAATAAACCTACTAAAAATAAAAATAAAATAAAAACTTATAATAAAATAAAAAATAAAATTCAGTTAAAATAAATTTAAACCAAACCTAAAAAAATAAACAAAACCTAAATTATAAATAAATAAAAAATAAAATGATGGACAAATAAAAAAATAGCACATCTAAAATAAATAAAATAAACTAAATATCTAAATAAACTAAACTGTCGGGTTTGTGGTTTTCTAAAACCCCCAAATCCTAAATCCCACCCTAAACCCTAAACCTGAGCTACTGAGCCCAACCACCCACAGCATATAACCACAAACTAACTATGGATTAATAAATAAAATCCTGACCTGAGCCCTGAGCCAAAACTAACCATGAGCCTAACTAACTCCCCGTTAACTATTTTTAAACTTAAAATCTCTGAGCTAGAATAAAGGCCACAATGAAGGCACTGTGACCTGGTGTGGGCCCTAGGCTGACGCCCTGACCCTAAGCCCTTAATTCTAAATAAACTGGGCCACAGGCCCTTACTAAACCCACATCAAAAGGCCAGAACCTGAAAACCCACCTGGGCCCTGGGCCCCCTGGGCCAAAACCCAGTGCCCAACCCCCAAAACCCTACCACCACCTAAACCTGAGCTCTAATAAAGACCTAAATAAGATAAATAAAAGAATACCTAAACCTAAATAATTAAAATAAAATAAAATAATCATAAACTAAAAACCTAAACCTACTTAAAATAAATAAATTAAAATTAAATAAACTAAAGATTAAGATAACCTAAACTAAACTAAAGATAAAATAAACCTAAATAAATAAACCAACGTAAAATAAGATAAATAAAACTAAAATGAGCTAAACCTAAAAATATAAAAATAAAACCTAAACCCTAAACTCAAAGCCAAGACCTAAAGTAAACAAAGATAAAATAAAATAACCAAACTAAACATAAACTAAACTAAAAATAAATAAACCTAAACCTAAACCCTAAACTAAATAAAATAAAATAAACCAAAAAATATAAAGCTAAACTAAAATAAACTTAAATAAAACCTAAAAGCCTCAACCAAAAAAATAAAATAAAATTAAAACCTAAAAAAGAAATTAAACTAAACCTAAAAATAAAATAAATTAAAACTACACTAAAAAATAAACATAAATCAAACCTAAACCTAAAATAAAGTATAATAAAATACTAAACAAAAGTAAATTTTTCCAAAATAAAATAAACTAAATAAAAGAAAATAAAATAAACTAAAATAAAATAAAATAAACTAAATAAACTAAAACCTAAACCTCTGGTTTGCTTGATTAAAAAAGGCACAACACTAGATCCTAAACCCCAGGCTCAGGCCCTGGAAACTGACCCTGAAACAGGCCCTGAGCCCTACTGACTAATACTGACTGGAGTCCTGGAGCCCTGGGCCACTGAGCCCAAGGCCCTAGGCCCTGGGCCACACAGGCCCTGAGCTGACTGGGCCACTGAGCCTATACTGACCCTCCAACCAGCCCCAAAGCAGCCACTGACCACTGGGCCTAAACCACAGGCTTACTCCCTGGGCCACTGAGCCTGGGCATTGGGCCCTGACTGAAGCTACCACCAGACACCAGGTACTGGGCTCTGGGCTGACCCTAGGCCCTGGGCCACTAGGCTCTGAGGCTGAGATCCTGGGCTTCCACTGGGCACTGAGGCCCCAGGCTCTGACCTGGTGGCCTGGGCCCTAACCAGGCTCACAGATCCACCCTATATGCTTGGACCCAACTGACTAACATTGGGCCCTAGGCAGATGACCTGGGCTTATACCACAAGTCCTGGGCCCAACCCAGAGGCCCAGCTGGGCGGGCCAACCCAATCATCAGGCTCACAGGCTACTCAAGGCCACACAGGCCATGGGCCCCTCAGGGCTCCTGAGAGCCAGCTGAGCCACTGACCTGAGCCCATGACCTATAAACCCTGAGGCTGAGCGCTGGGCCCAAACTGGGCCCTGAGGTCCACAGGCCCTAAACCACACCTAAGACCTGGGCTAAATAAACCTACAAAAATAAATAAATAAATCTAAACCTAAATAAAGATAATAAAATAAAATAAAATAAAATAAAATAAAAACCTAAATTAAAACATAAACCTAAATCTAAAAAGTAGATAAAATAAAATAAATAAAATAAATAAAAATCTAAACTAAACTAAAAAAATTAAAAACCTCAATAAAATATAAACTAAACATAAAATAAACCTAAATAAAATAAATAAAAATTAAATAAAAACCTAAAACTAAAAAATATGCCTAAAAATAAAACATAAAAATAAATAAAAATTAGAACCTAAACCATGAACTAAAAAAAATAAACTTAAAATAAAAATAAAATAAACCTAAACCTAAACTAAAATTAACTAAACTAGAATAAATAAAACCTAAACCTAAACCTAAAATTAACTAAACTTAAATAAAATAATATAAAATAAAACCATAAATCCTAAATCCTAAACCCTAAATCCTGAACCCTAAAACCTAAATTTATAACCCTAAACTTATAATCCTAAACCCTAAACCCTAAATCGTAAAGCCTAACCCCAAACCCTAAACTGTAAAAGCATAAATCCTAAAACCCTAAACCCTTAACCCTAAATCCTAAACCCTAAACCCTAAACCATAAACTAAAACCTAAAGTAACTAAATAAATTAAAAAAACCCTAAACCCTAAATCCTAATAAACTTAAACCTAAATCTAAATCCTAAGAATGGGCAATTATAATAGTGGTGGTGGGGGATCTGGAGGTGCTGGTGGATATGGAGGTGGAGATCAGAGCAGTGGTGGTTATGGAGGTTGTAGGATCGAAGGAGGTTACAGTCATGGTGGCGGTGGAGGGATAGATCGGAGATATGTTAGTGGATCCTGCTACTCGAGAGGCATAGGTGGTTCTGATGGGAACTGGAGAAATTGAAGAGAATTGTCTTTATAGTAGAGACAGTTTTAGTTATCTCGGGTTTTTGATTTGCTCTGTGCGAGCTCATTTTCACTTGTGTCTTAGAAAACTTGGGGTGTTACTTGGTTGATGAAATCAAAAAGAAAAAATGTTGAATCTGAATTTGTTCTCTGTTAAAAATAGCCAAAACCCCTAAACACAAAACTAAAACCTAAACCTAAAATAAAAATAAAATAAACCTAAACCTACACTAAAATAAATTAAACTAATATAAATAAAAGCTAAACCTAAACCTAAAATAACCTAAACCTAAACCTAAACCTAAACTAAATAAAATAAAACAAAGTGAAAATAAACCTAAACCTAAACTAAAAAATGAAACCTAAAAATAAACCTAAAATAAAAACCTAAAATGTAAAAAAAAGAAAATAAAAATCTAAACCTAAACCTAAAAATAAAAATAGAACCTAAACTTAAAAAAATAAAATAAAATAAAAATAAAACTAAACTAAAAAATAAATAAACAAAATCTAATCCTAAACCTAAAAAATAAACTAAAATAAAAAAAACCTAAACTAAACTAAATAGACATAATATAAATAAACTGCTAAATAAAATAAAAATAAACCTATAAAAAAAATAAAATAAAATAAAAATAAACTAAATAAACTAAATAAACCTAAACCTACCAGTTTACTTAATTTAAAAAATTGCTAAACACTAAACCCTAAACCCTAAACCCTAAACCCTAAACCTTAAACCCTAAAACTTAACATAAAACCTAAACCATAAAAAATCCTAAACCCTAAACCCTAAATAAATAAAATATAAAAAAATAAAAAAACCCTAACCCTAAACTCTAAACCCTAAACACTAAACCTACAACCCTAAAACCCTAAAACCCTAAACCCTAAACCCTAAACCCTAGACCTAAACCCTAAACCCTAAAACCCTAAACCTTAAACCTTAAACCCTAAACCATCAACCCTAAAAACTAAACCATTCCCAAAACCCTAAAAACCTATAAACCTAAACCTAAACTAAATTAAACCTAAAAAAAAAATAAATAACAAAACTTAAACCTAAATAAAATAAAAAATAAAATAAAATAAAAACCTCAACTAAAATCGAAACCTAAGCCGAAACCTAACCTAATCCCTAAACCCTAAACCTTAAACCCTAAACCCTAAACCCTAAACCCTAAAATCCTAAACCCTAAGCCCTAAACCCTAAACCCTAAACCCTAAACCCTAAACCCCAAACCCTAAACCTTAAACCCTAAACCATAAACCCTAAACCCTAAAAACCTAAAAACCTAAACCTAAACTAAATCAAAAAATATAAATAAAATAAATAAATAAAACATAAACCTAAATAAAATAAAATAAATTAAAATTAAATAAAAACTAAATCTAAAACTTAAACTTAAACCTAAACCTAAACCTAAAAATAAAACAAAATCAAAATTAAAAACTAACTAAAATAAAACAAATAAAAACCTAAGCTAAATTATAAAATAAAATAAACCTAAAAATAAAAAACATAAATAAAATAAAACCTAATATAAAATAAAAAATAAAATAAACCTAAAAGAAAATAAAATGAAAACTAAATAAATAAATCTAAACCTAAACTTAAAATAAATAAATAAATAAAATAAACCTAAAATAAAATGAAACCTAAAAAATAAATCTAAAAATAAATTAAAAAAACTAAACCTAAAGTAAATAAAATAAAATAAACCTAAACCTAGACTTAAAATAAACTAAATCTAAACCCTCAACTAAATAAAATAAAATAAACTAAAAATAAACTTAAACCTAAACTAAAAAATACAACCTAAAAATAAACCTAAAATAAGAACCTAAAACCTAAACCTAAAAAATAAAATAAAAACCTAAACCTAAACCTAAAATTAAATAAATAAAACCTAAACCTAGAAAATAAATAAAAATGAAACTAAACATAAAAATAAACCTAAAAACTTAACTAAAATAAAAAACCTAACCTAAATTAAATAAAATAAACTAAATAAAAAGTAAAAATAAACCAACCTAAAAATAAAAAAATAAAATAAACTAAATAGATCTAAACCTACTGGTTTACTTAATTAAAAAAACCCTAAACCCTAATCCCTAAACCCTAAGCCCTAAATCCTAAACATTAAACAGAAAACCATAAACCCTAAAACTAACCCTAAACACTAAACTTAAACCTACAACCCTAAACTAACAACCCTAAACCCTAAAAAACCCTAAACCCTAAACCCTAAACTATAAACTATCCATAAACCCTAAAACCTAACCTTAACCCTAAACCCTAAACCCTAGACCCTAAAACCCAAAACTGTAAACTCTAAACTAACCCAAAACCCTAAACCTTAAACCCTAAAAACATTAAACCTTAAAGCCTAAACCCTAAATCCCTAAACCCAAAACTCTAAACTAACCCTAAATCATAAACCGTAAACCTTAAACCCTAAACCCTAAGCTGACCCTAAACCATAAATCCAAAATCCTAAACCCTAAAACCCTAAAACATAAATGCCAAATACTTGAAAACCTAAACTTAAACTAAATAAAACCTAAAAATAAAATATATAAAAAAACCTAAAACTAAATAAAATAAATAAACAAAATAAAATAAAAACCTAAACTAAAACCTAAACCTAAACCTAAAAATAAAATAAAATAAAATAATAAAAATAAACTAAGATAAATAAATAAATATGTAAACTAAACTAAAAAATAAAATAAAGCTAAGAATAAAAAATATGAAAAAATAAAAACTAAATAAAAAGAAAAATAAAATAAACCTAAAATAAAATAAAATAAAAACATGAACCAAAAAAAATAAACCTAAAATTAAAACCTAAAAAAAATAAAAATAAAACTTAAACCTTAAACTAAAAAAAAGCCTAAAGCTAAAATAAGAATAAAATAAGCAAAATAAAATAAACCTAAACCTAAACTAAAATAAACTAAACTAAAATAAATAAAACCTAAACCTAAACCTAAAATAAACTAAACATAAACCTAATCTAAATAAAATAATATAAACTAAAAATAAACCTAAACCTAGACTAAAAAATAAAATCAAAAAATAAACCTAAAATAAAAATCTAAAACCTAAACCTAAAAAAATTAAATACCTAAACCTAAACCTAAAAATAAATAACAAAACCTAAACCTAAAAAAAATAAAATAAAATAAAACTCAACTAAAATAAAAACCTAAATCTAAACATAAACCTAACTTAAACCTAAACCTAAAAAATAATCTAAAATAAAAAACCTAAACTAAAATAAATTAACCTAAAATAAAAATACTAAACTAAATAAAAAATAAAAAATAAACCTAAATAAAAATAAAATATAAAGTAAACTAAGATAAATAAAGAATAAACTAAATATAATAAGCAAACCTAAACCTTATGGTTTATTTAATTTAAAAAAAGAAAAAAAAACCATAAACCCTAAACATACAAACCTAACCCTACAACCCTAAACCTTAAACCCTAAACCCTAAACCATAAACCCTAAACCCTAAACCCTAAAAGCATAAACTCTAAAAGCATAAACCCTAAAACCCTAAACCTTAAACATTAAATCCTAAACCCTAAACCCTAAGCGCTAAACCTTAAACCCTAAACCCTAGCCCTAAACTCTAAGCTCTAAACCCCAATCCATAAAGCTAAACCTAAAGTAACTAAATAAATTAAAAAAATAAACCTAAACCCTAAAACCTAATAAACCTAAACCTAAAGCTAAACTTTAAGAATGGACAGAACCTTGAAGGCAGGAACACCACTGTCAACCAGGCTCAGTATAGATCTAGCAGTGGAGGAAAAGGTGGGGCTGACGATTATCACAATAGTGGTGGGGGATATGGTGGTGGTCAGAGTAGTTATGGTTATGGAGACGGGAGGAGGGATGGAGGTTATAACCGTGGTGATGGAAGAGAGAGAGATCTGGGACATGATGGTGGATCCCACTACTCGAGAGGCTGGGGTGGTTATGATGGGAACTGAATAAATTGAAGTACGATCGATCCAATTTGCATCTTATGGAACTGTGTCTTTATAATAGAGATGGTTCTAGTTATTTAGGGTTTTTGATTTGCTCTATGTGTGCTCATTTTTCATCAATCGTCGCTTGTATCTTAAAGAACTTGGTGTGTTACTTGGTTTATGAAATCAAAATGAAGAAATGTTCAATTAGAATCTGTTTAAAAAACCCAAAAACTCTAAACCCTAAATGAAATCTTGAACCATAAACCTTAAACCTAAACCCTAAACCATAAAAAGAAAAATAAAAAATAAAAAAACTCTAACCCAAAACCCAAAACCCAAAACCTACAACCCTAAAACCCTAAATCCCAAACCTAAAACCCTAAATCCCTAAACCTTAAACCCTAAACCCTCAACCCTAACCCTAACCCTAAACCCTCAACCCTAACCCTAACCCTAAACACTAAACCCTAAACCCTAAATCTTAACCCAAAATCTAAAGCCTAAACCCAAACCAACCTAAACTGTTAAACCTAAACCCTAAACCCTAAACTAACCCTAAACCCTAAGCTAACCCTAAACCCTAGACCCAAAATACTAAAAACCCAAAACCCTAAAGCCTAAACACTAAACCCTAAACCTTAAACCCTAAACCCTAAACACTAAACCCTAAACCCTAAAATCCTAAAAACCTAAACATAAACTAAATAAAATAAAAAATCCTAAACCTAAATGAAATAAAATAATAAAGTAAAATAAAAAATAAACTAAAACCTAAAACTAAAGCAAAACAAAAAAATAAAATAAAATAAAAATTAAAATTGAACTAAAATAAAATAAATAAAAATCTAAACTTAACTAAAAATAAAATAAACCTAAAATCAAAAAAAACCTAAATAAATAAAAAACTAAACATAAAATAAAATAAAATAAACCTAAAATAAAATAAAATAAAAACCTAAACCTAAAAAATAAACATAAAAATAAGTAAATAATATAACCTAAACCCTAAACTAAAAAAAAACCTAAACTTAAAATAAACAAAATAAAATTAACCTAAATCTAAACAAAAATAAATAAAACCTAAACCTAAATCTAAAATAAACTAAACCTATACCCTAAACTAAATAAAACAAAATAAACTAAAAATAAAACTATACTAAACTAAAAAATAAAACCTAAAAAATAAACCTAAAATAAAAACCTAACACCTAAACCTAAGAAAATAAATTAAAAACCTAAACTTAAACATAAAAAATAAACAATAAAACCTAACCTAAAAATAAAATAAAAATAAAACTAAACTGAAAATATAAATATAAACTTAAACCTAAACTTAAAAAATAAACCAAAATAGAAAACCTAAATAAGATAAATAAACTTAAAATAAATAAACTAAAAAATAAAATAAAAAATAAAAAATAAAATAAAATAAAACTAAACTAAAATAATCTAATAACCCTAACACTAAACTAAACTCCTAAACTAAACTCCTAAACTTAAAATAAACCTAAACACTAAATACTAAACCCTAAACCTTAACTAACTCTAAACCACTAAAACTAACTAAACCCTAAAACCTAAACCTAAACCTAAAACCCTAAACCTAAAGCCTAAACCCTAAATCCTAAACCCTCAACCCTAATCTAACCCTAAACCCTAAAGCTTAAAGACTAAACACTAAACCCTAAACCCTAGCCCCAAACCCAAAACCATAAATCTTTAAACCATAAAATCCTAAACCCTAAACCCTAAACCCTAAATCATAAACCGTAAAAACTTAAAAACCTAAACCTAAACTAAATAAACCCTAAAAATAAAAAAAATAAAAAAACTTAAACCTAAATAAAATAAAAGCCTAAATTAAAACCAAAAGTTAATCCTAAAAATTAAATAAAATTAAAAATAAAAATAAACTAAAATAAAATAAAGAAAAAGCTAAACTAAATTAAAAAAAATATAAACCTAAGAATAAGAAACCTTAATAAAATAAAACTAAACATAAAATAAAAATAAAATAAACCTAAAATAAAATAAAAACTTAAACCTAAAAAATAAACCTAAAACTAAATAAAAAATAAAACCTAAACCCTAAACTAAAGAACAAACTTAAACCTAAAAAAAATAAACAAAATAAAATAAACCTAAACCTAAACTAAAATAAATAGAACCAAAGCCTAAACCTAAAATAAACTAAACCTCAACCTAAACCTAAACTAAATAAAATAAAATTAACTAAAAATAAACCTAAAATAAAAATGAGAAACCTAAACCTAAAAATATAAAATAAAAACCTTAACCTAAAGCTAAAAAAAAAATAAAACCTAGAAATAAAAAATAAAACCTAAACTAGAAAAATAAAATAAAAATAAAACTCAACTAAAAAATAAACCTAAACCTAACATAACCTAAAAAATAAACTAAAATAAAAAAACCTAAACTAAAATAAATAAACTAAAGTAAATAAAAATAAAAAATAAAACTATATAAAAATAAAAAAATAAAATAAACTAAAATAGGTAAAAAAATAAAGTAAATAAACCTAAACCTACTAGTTTATTGAATTTAAAAAAAAAACACTAAACCCTAAACCCTAAAGCCTAAACCATAAATCCTAAAACTAACCCTAAATCCTAAATAATCCTAAACCCTAAACCCTAAACCCTAAACCATATACCCTAAACCCTAAACCTAAACTCTAAACCTTAAAAGCATAAACTCTAAACTCTAAACCCTAAACCCTAAAACCTAAATCCTAAACCATAAACCCTAACCTTAAACCCTAAACCCTAAACTGGAAACCCTAAACCTAAACCTAAAGTAAAGAAATAAATTAAAAAATAAACCTAAACCATAAAACCTTATAAACCTTAACCTAAACCTAAACCCTAAGAATGGGCAGAACTTTGACGACAAGAACATCACCGTCAACCAGGCTCAGTCTAGATTTGGCAATGGAGGCTAAGGCAGAGGTGGCAGTTATCACAGTGGTGGTGGGGGGTCTAGAGGTGTTGATTGATGGAAGGTGGTGGAAAGGTGTTATGGAGGCAGAGGAGAAGGTGAGGTTACAGCCATGGTGGTGGGGATCGAGAGATCGGGATATGATGATGGATCCCAACCGAGGTCGGGTTATGATGGGAACCGTGAAATAAGAACATTGATCCGATCTTATGCTTGTCTTTTATAAGAGAAACGTTCTATTTATCTAGTGTTTTTGATTTGCACTATGTGTGCACATTTTAGATTTATGTCACCGCTAGTGTCTTAGAAAACTTGGTGTGTTACTTGGTTGATGAAATTGAAAAGAAGAAATGTTGAATCTAAATTTATTCTCTGTTAAAAAAAAACCATAAACCCTAAACCCTAAACTAAAACTTGAACTCTAGACCTAAAACTTAAACCCTAAACCCTAAACCCTAAACCCTAAGCCCTAAAAACCAAAAACCCTAAACCCTAAACCATAATACCTTAAACCCAAACCCCTAAACCCTAAAACCTAAACCCTAAGCCCTAAACCCTATACCATATACCCAAAACACAAAACCCAAAACCCCAAACCCCAAACCCTAAACCTTAAACCCTAAAACTTAAACTTTAAACCTAAAAAGCTATAAACCTAAACCTAAATAAAATTAAACCTAAAAATAAAATAAATAAATAAACTTAAACCAAAATAAAATAATAAAATAAAATAAAATAAAAACTTAAACTAAAACCTAATCCTAAACCTAAACCTAAAATGAAAATAAAAAAAATAAAAACTAAACATATAAAAATTAAATAAAAAACTTAAACTAAACTATAAATAATAAAAATAATTAAATAAAATAAAAACTAAACCTAAAATAAAAATAAAATAAAGATAAAATAAAATAAAATAAAAACTAAATAAAAACTTAAACCTAAAAAATAAACCTAAAAAAAATAAAAAATAAAACCTAAATCGTAAACTAAAAAAACCTAAACCTAAAATAAAAATAAAATAAACCTTTACCTAAACCTAAACCTAAAAAAATTAAACTTGAATCTAAACCTAAACCATAAATAAAATAAAATAAACTAAAAATAAACCTAAACCTAAACAAAAAAAATAAAATATAAAATAAAAACCTAAAACCTAAACCTAAAAAAAATAAAATAAAAACCTAAACATAAATGAAAAAAAATTAAAAATAAAACATGAACCTAAAAAATAAACCCAAAGCTAAACCTTAACCTAAAAATAAATTAAAATTAAAACCCAAAACTAAAATAAATAAATAAAATAAAATAAACTAAATTAAATAAACCAAATAAGTTTACTTAATTTAAAAAATAAAAAAAATAAAAAATTTAAAAAAATTCTAACCTTAAACCCTAAACCCTAAAACTAACCCTAAACCTTGAACCCTAAACCTACAAGCCTAAACCCTAAACCCTAAACCTTAAAACCCTAAACCCTAAACGTTGAACCCAAATCCTTAAACCCTAAACCCTAAAACCTTAAAACCCTAAACCTTAAAACTCTAAACCCTAAAACCCAATAAACCCCCTAAACCTTAAACTCCAAACCCTAAACACTGAAAACTTAAAACCTAAACCTAAACTAAATAAAACCTAAAAATAAAATAAATAATAAAACCTAAACCTAAATAAAATAATATAATATAAAACCTAAACTAAAACCTAAACCTAAAAATAAAATAAAATAAAAAATAAAAAATAAACTAAAATAAAATAAATAAAAATACAAACTTAACTAAAAAATAAAATAAACCTAAAAATAAAAACCTAAATATGAAAAAAAAACTAAACGTAAATAAAACATAAAAGAAACCTAAAATAAAAACTAAATATAAAGCTAAACACAAAAAATAAGCCTAAAAGTAAAACCTAAAAATAAATAAATAAAATCTAAACCATAAACTAAAAATAAAACCTAAACCTAAATTAAACAAAATAAAATAAACCTAAATCTAAACTAATATAAACTAAACTAAAATAAATAATACCTAAACTTAAGCCTAAAATAAACTAAACCTAAATCCTAAACTAAATAAAATAAGATAAACTAAAAGTAAACCTAAACCTAATCTTAAAAATAAAACCTAAAAGTAAATCGAAAACCTAAACCTAAAAAAAAACCTAAACCTAAACCTAAAAATAAAAAATAAAACCTAAACATAAAAATTAAAAGAAATAAAAAACTAAACTAAAAAATTAACATAAACCTAAACCTAAACCTAAAAAAAACATCAACTAAAATAAATAAACTAAAAAAAATAAAAATATAAAATAAACTTAAATAAAAATAAAAAATAAAATAAAATAAAATAAATAAAAATAAACTAAATAAACCTAAACCTACCGATTTACTTAAAAAAAAACCCTAAACCCTAAACCCTAAAACATAAACCCTAAACCCTAAATCCTAAGCCCTAAACCCTAAACCCTAAAAACTCTAAACCATAAACCGTAAACCCTAAACCCTAAAGCCTAAACCCTAAGCCCTAAACTAACCCAAATCCCTAAACCCTAAGCCCTAAACCCTCAAATCCCAAAACCCCAAAGCCTAAATACTAAACCCTATACCCTAAACCCTAAACCCTAAATCTTAACCCTAAACCCTAAACCCTAAAACCATAAACTCTAAAACCCTAAACCCTATACCCTTAAACCTACACCGTAAAAATTTAAAAATGTAAACCTAAACTAAATAAAACTAGAAGTAAAAGAGATAAAAAAGACCTAATCCTAAATAAAATAAAATAAAATAAAAACCTAAACTAAAACCTAACCATAAACTAAAAATATAATAAAATAAAATAAAAACCCAAATTAAACAAAAAAATAGAAAAACCTAAATAAAATAAAAACTAAAAAAATAAACCTAACATAAAATAAAATAAAATTAAAACTAAATAAAAACCTAACCTAAAAAAACCTAAAAAATAAATAAAAAATAAAACCTAAACCATAAACAAAAAAAACCTAAACTTAAAAGAAAAATAAAATAAATAAAATAAAATAAACAAAAAAAAAACTAAAATAAATGAAAACCAAAAATAAAATAAACCTAACCTAAACCTAAACCTAAACTAAAAAAATGAAACCTAAAAATAAACATAAAATAATAACCTAAAACATAAACCTAATAAAATAAAATAAAAACCTAAACAAAAACCTAAAAATAAAAAATAAAACCTAAACCTAAAAAATAAAATAAAATAAAAACTAAACTAAAAAATTAACGTAAACTTAAACCAAAACCTAAAAAAAACCTTAACTAAAATAAATAAAACTAAAATAAATAAACTAAAAAAATAAAAATAAAAAATAAACCTAAATAAAGGTATAAAATAAAATAAAATAAAATAAAGAAAATTAAACTAATTAAACTAATTAAACCTAAACCTCACCGATGCATTTTCTTTAATAAAACCCTAAACGCTAAACCCTAAACCCTAAATCCTAAGCCTTAAACCCTAAATCCTAAAACTTAAAAACTCTAAACCATAAACCATAAACCCTAAACCACTTACCATAAACCCTAAAACCATAAACCCTAAAGCCTAAACCCTAAGCCCTAAACTAACCCAAATCCCTAAACCCTATGCCCTAAACCCTCAAAACCTTAAACCCTAAAGCCTAAACACTAAACCCTAAACCCTAAACACTAAACCTTAACCCTAAACCCTAAATCGTAAAACCCTAAACCCTAAAATCCTAAACCCTAAACCCTAAACCCTACACCAGAAGACATAAAACCTAAACCTAAATAAAACCTCTAAATAAAGAAATAAAAAACTAAACCTAAATAAAATAAAATAAAATAAAATAAAACCTAAACTAAACCTAACCATAAACCTAAATAAATATAATAAAAATAAATTAAAATAAAACCTTAACTAAATTTAATAAAAAAATAAACTAAATATAAAATAAACCTAAAATAAAATAAAATAAATAAAACCTAAAAAAAAAATAAAAAAATAAATAAAAATAAAACCTAAACCCTAAAAAACATAAACCTAAATAAAAAATAAAATAAAGCAAACCAAAACTAAAATAAACCTAACCTAAACCTAAACTAAAAATGAAACAAAACCTAAAGTAAAACTTAAAACCTAAACCTAAAAAAAATAAAATAAAACCTAAACCAAACTTAAAATAAAAATAAACCTAAACCCAAAAAATAAAATAAAATAAAGTCAACTAAAAAATAAACCTAAACCTATAAAATAAACATAAAATAAACCTAAATAAATAATAAAATAAATAAACTAAACTAAATAAAAAATAAACCTAAATAATAAAATAAAATAAACTAAATATAAACCTAAAACCTAAATTAAAAAAAAAAAACTAAACCCTAAATAAAACCTAAACCTAAAACTAACCCTAAAAAACCAAAACCCTAAAATAATAAATTATAAACCCTAAACCCTAAACCCTAAACCTAAACCCTAAACTAAACCTAAACCCTAAATCCTAAAACCCTAATAAACCTAAACCTTACCCTAAACCTAAACCTTACCTAAACTTAAACCTAAACCTAATAAACCTAAACCCTAAATAAACCCTAAACCCTAAACCCTAAACTAAAAAAAACCTATAACCATAAACACTAAACCCTAAATAAACCTAAATAAACTCTAAACCCAAGAATAAAGCATATCCTTGACTAAAAAACATCACTAAAAAGATCCAAAAGTAAAAAATAAATATCTAATAAAATAAATGGTCATAAAATAAAATGAGCTAAGAGGTAAACCTAGAAATGAGATAGTATGGTGGGTCTACAGAACTAAAAAAAAAATCTAAACTGCTAAAAACTCTTAGAGATGGTTCTACTATCGATATGGGTGCCCATCTTTTATCTATGGTGTCGCGAAAAAACTTGGGTGCTACTTGGTTGATGAAATTGAAAAGAAAAATTGTTGAATATGAATTTGTTCTCTATTAAAAGAAAAATCTTAAACCTTAAACCCTAAACCCTAAACTAAAACATAAACCCTAAATTTAAAACCTAAATCTTAAACCCTAAAACCTAAACCCTAAATGATAAATCCTAAACCTTAAACCATATACTTTAAAACCCTAATCCTTAAATCCTAAAACCTTAAACCCCAAACCCTAAAACCTATAACCCAAAACCATAAACCCTAAACCCTAAACCCTAAATTAACCTTAAACCTTAAACTTTAAACCCTAAATTAACCCTAAACCCTAAGCCAACCCTAAAACCTTAAACCTTGAATAAAGATGTCATTAGGAGTAGATCTAAAAAATGACCTAATCCTGGCATAGTTATGGTAGCTAAAGAAAATGTCTTTAAGAGACTTTCTCTTCACTATGAGCAATTTGAATACCTTAAACCTTAACCCTAAATCATATTATAATACCATAAATTATAGTATAATGTAGCATCATATATTTGAGCATGTAGTGATGTGTTTTGGATGTTATAAGATGTTTTGAAATGTTTTAGTATATTATGGTATTGTCTATTAATATAAACCATAAAAGTATTGATTTAATAAATCAGATGATGAAATTTGTTAAATTTGAAGTGGGAATTAGGTTGTAGTACAAAAGGCGTGCTACGCCACTTGTAGTATAAAAAAGTAAGATTTGATGTTCAAAATAAATATTATATGTTGTAGCATAGTACAACATCATATATCATAATATATTGTTCTATGCATTTCATATTCTTTTAGTATTTTTCAATCATACAATCGAGCCTACACTATAATTATTTATGAAATTATTGATTTAGACTTTAAATGGTGAAATTTGGCCAAATTCATAATAGGTAGAGCATGGCAACATAATATATTGTTTGAATTTAAAATATGTAAGTGATATGACTATAATATATAGTTTTTTTTATTTAGACTAATTTTCCAATTTTTTTTTATCTTAAGCAATCCCTTGTGATGCTATATGAAATATAATATAATATAATATGTTATAGTGCATTATAATATAGGATGCCATAACATAGTGTAACATCATGCATTATAGCAAACTATTGCGTAATACTACTTATTTTTTAGCATATTTTAGTTTGTTATAGTATGATGTAGTAGAGTTTGTATTGGTATAACTCATAAAATATTGATTTATAGGTTGAGATGATGGGATTTGGCCCAATTTAAGGTAATCTTTAGAGAACATCATTAGGGGTGTGCTATGGTGTGTCATTTAGTAAAAATAATGGAATTTTGCATCCAAAATAAATGTTCAATTTTCAACCATATTTTATAAATTTTTTTCTTAAAGTGATTCATTTTATGGTGTAATGTAAGATAATATATTATATAAAAGAATATTAAAATATACGTACATAACAATATAACAATAATATATATATATATATATATATATATATATATATATATATATATATATATATATATATATATATATATATATATATATATATATATATATATATGAATGTGGTGGTGTGTTACAAAATGTTATTGCACATTTTAGTATGTTTTACTTTTGTATAATACATTGGGTCAAAATTTGCAAAAATGTTAATTTGAAGGTTGACACGGAAGAATTTGGCCAAATTCATACACACCAAGAAGCAACACCAAAATTATGCTATTTTATTACTTCGTTCAGTTACATGTGCTATCTTAGAGTTTAGGGTTTAGGGTTTAGGGTTTAGGGTTTAGGGTTTAGGGTTTAGGGTTTAGGGTTTAGGAACATTATTCTTATTTTGAAAATTTTTTGTTAATTGTTCCATTTAAGTGATTCTAATGAGGTGTAATGTTAGACAATATATTATGTTATAGCAAATTATAATATAACATTATATATTATAATATAATATAGTGTGTTAATTCACACTATAATATGTTTAGCATGATATTATATAGTTAGTTTGAACTTGCACCATCATAAATCATAAAATGTTGATTACAATATTAAGATGATGTAATTTTAACGAATACTGAGTGAATGACGTTGGATACTTATGTAAACTCAAAAGTAGTTAGGACTAATTTTAACTTAATTTCAAGTGATTTGATATTGTTTGTTTGGTTTAGTTTGATTTTGAATTGAGGGCATATTCATTGGGGACGTGAGCTTGATAAAATTTTATAGATATAATTTATGAACCATGCCGATGTGCGATGGACCCACTGAGAAGGGGCTATATCAAACTTGTCCTGCCTTAGATTTATAAATCCAAAGGGATAGTCTATTGGCTATTAAGTAGAGCTAACCAACCTAAGGGGTTTCCTTTCGGTGTGCAACAACTATGCTAGGAAGAAGGCATAGGAGACTTACATCTTTTAAAGTAGAGAAGAACCACAGGGGTGACCTGTTGGTAGCACAACAAATCAAACTTGACTTTGGGCTGACTACTGAGTGAATGTCATTGGAAACTTATATCAACTCAAGAGTAGTTAGGCGATTTCTATAGGGAGTTTTACTAACACTACCCTAAAGATAGGATGTTTACTTGGGAAAAGGTATGGCTAGGGTGTCCTCCTAATCCACAAGTGAATATATATATTTTTATATGTTTGCATGGATCATGTTGGTGTATGAGAAAACACATTGTGAAGGGGCTATGTCGACCTTGACCTATCTCAGATTTACTAGACCAAGGGATAATTTTCACATCTATAGGACAGATTCTCTAACCACAATGGTGGTTACTAGGAAAGGGGAACTATCCAATCCAGTAGTAACCTGGGTAATGTCTAAACAGGGTCACAAAGGATGTGATCCAAATATAGCGCCCACAGGGGAGGTGCTACTAGGGGCATTATCCCATTAGAAAGAATGTAAAATTTTGTGTTGGTTGATTTATTTTTGTTTATGCAATTTATATGTACAAGTCTAGGTATCCTTCATAAGTAATAGCATAGGAATGAAAGGATATGGAATTAGGCAAGTGTTAAGTTCTTTTCAAATGAACTATACACATTGCCAAATCTGATTCAAAGCTATGCTAAAAGAGAGGAGAAGGAAAACCTACACTGAGCACATCCTTATATTTTACTCACATGCAAACTTATAAGTAAGATATAAGTAACACACTTTAAGTTTTGATAATTGATTCATATAATTTGAAAATAAGTTGGATTTAATAGTGATAATAGTCACTCATATTCTTACTTTAGCCAAAACATGCAATTTGACATAAAAGAAACATTTTCATTTTTAAATTTTATTTTTGAAAAGCATGGATGCATGAAATCACATGGCACACATATTTAGCATGATAGGAAAGAACTAAAGCAATGAAAGTATGTAAACACATTCACCTTAATTAATTCCTAAAGAGTCTCATGAAATAAGAAAGCTTAAAGTAAATCAAAGTTTATTTAATGTGATTTTTATTTGATTTGGAATTTAATTTAATTTAGAAAATGTGAATTGAGTTTACTATTTCTAACCCATTCCCACATGTGTTTGCTATTTTGGTTTAATTTTTAGATGATTAAATTTATTTTATGTTTTGTTTAGGTTAAGGTATGAATTAAGCATGTTAATTACCTTTTACACCACCTTAGCATAGTTAATCAAATAATTATGAGCCAATGAGATGACATAAAACCTCATAATGAATTTAAATTGGCAATGCATCTTGGAAGAAAAGGGCCTAATGCAATTTGGTTCATGATTAATGATTAATTAAGCAAAGGGGTTTAACTTAAGTACTTTCAAAACACCCCTCACACATATGAGTTGAATTTTGATTTCTTTAATTGAACTTAGGCTCTTGAACACCTAAGCATCTATACCAAGTAGATTAACTGAGTTCTAGAAATTTTAAGAATTTAAAGAAATTAATTAAGAGGGTAATTAGTGAATTAACCCTTAATTAAGAGAGGATTAAGAAAGAAAAGGGGTTTAAGGAATAGCTTAGGGGAAATGCCCCAAAATAATTCCCTAAATCTTTTGTTCACTGAAACATACCTTAATCAACTTCAACAAAGGATTAAACCTATAATCAAACCCTTAATTATCCTTAATTACATTAAGGGAATAATTAAGAAATAGATTAGCAATTTCCTTAATTAAGCCACCAATAAATCCCAAGAAAATTAAGGAAGGCAGAAGTCATCCCCTAAAATACACTCAAGAAGTTTAGGAATAATTAGTGGATTAATTAAAGGGTAATTCACAAATTAAGATTCCCAATAAAACCTAATTTTGGAGAAATGAATTACTCAAAATTAATCAAAATCAATTTTAGAATATTCTATGTTCAATTACCTTTCTAATGCAATTTATGTCATATTTTTTTATTGTTCTAGGTTTAGATATGAATTTTAGAAGTTTAGGTAATTAATTAGAATTATTTAAACCCTACTTAATTCCTTAATCCCTATAGTGTGCCACACAAGAGCTAACGTGACATCCCTTTACACACAACATGCTCTGATTGGCCACTTAAACATCCCATCATAGTGACGTGTGGCAGCTGCGCTATGCGCTTTTGCCTTAGCCATCCGATCAAGGATCAGATGGCTGAGATTAAAGCTACCATTTAGAGGGGATAAAAATAATTCTAAAGCATGTTTTAAATTTTGATCGTTCATCCAAAATGTGTGGATTGGTAGCCATAGATCCTCCCTGTTCTTCCCTATAAAAAATGGGGACTGTCCACTTTCAAGGAGAAGATTTGAGCTCGATCGAGCTTGGATTGGATTGAAAATCAACCCACACCATCTAAACCTAATGGCAAGCACATCTAACGGTCAAAATTCCATGGAATAAAAATTTCTTTCACAAAGCTTTACACCAAATTGAGTTTAATGGTCAGAAAATGGCATACCTTGCCAGAGGTGATCACCAGCTCTCAATTCCCTTGTAGAAGCTTTGTCTAGTTGAGACGAAGCTTTGGTGAAAGTTTTAGCTTTTGAGGTTGAGTGGATGGCTCTATGGACCAACTCCTCCTCCAAGTGAGCTTGACTTTAATTGAATTGGATCCTCCCTTGCCTTTGGAGCTTGGGAAAGAGCTTGAGCAAGCTTGATTGAATCCTGATGGGATTTGGGTGTGAATTGTTCAAGATTTCCTCCTATTGGAAAATTGTGAAGAATACAAATGAATTAGAGTCTCCCCTTTGGCAATCAGATGATTGAGAAGGGAGAAGCCATTTTGATCCAATTAAAATTAGGCAGTGGGTTTGTTAGGCCATTTAGGCTATCTTTGAGTTCAATTTAGGCTAGGGAGTGAATTAATGGAGTCCCGATGTGCTCCATTTGAGTGGAGACATGATTCCCATGTGCCCATTTCCATGCACATGGTCAGTTTGTCCCTTGGATCAAGTGGGGCTAACCCAAACCCATTGGGTTGGGTACACCACCCTCCCTAGTGTTCACTTGATCCATTAAGAGAGTATCAAGTAGGCATGAAGAGGGTTTGACCAAATTCCAAGTGGAATTGGCCAAATTTTGTTCTATGGCCTAGTGGTAAAATGGTCTTGGCTAATTTTTTAATTTGCATATGTTGGGTATGTTGAGAAAATAGGTTTGGCCAAGTTTCATTGGATTTGGAGTTCATTTGGTATGGATTGGCTCAAGTTGACCAATTGGTTAAATTGGGTCAAACTAAGGGTTGGGTCAAGTTCATATGACCATTTGAAATATTTTGGTGTGTTTGGTTTGATTCAATTTGGTTTAGGTTTGAATTTGGTTCATATGACTTCATTTAGGTCAAATGGGTCAAGTGGACCAATTTGACCCATTTGACCTATTTGAGATAGGTCATGGGTAGATTTAGGTTTGGTTAGTCATATGAAGTGGATTGGTATCTTTTTTCCAATCAATTTTGGTTAAGTTCAAATTTGGCTCAACATGACCCTTTAGTTATGAACTTGGCCCATTGGTTTCAATCAATTTGGCTTAGATCAAGTTTTGACACGTTTTGACTTTTTAGGTCAAGTTGGGTCAACTTGGGTCAAGTGGCCAATTGGGCTAGGTTAGGCTCAAATTTTGACTTGGTCAAGTTCAAACATTGGTCATGAATGAACATAGATCATTGATTTCAATTAATTTGGCCTATAGTGGATTTTGGCTATGTTGGGTTTCATTTTGGCTAAGTGTTGACTTGGTCAACCCTTAGGTTTGACTTGGTTTGACCCAATTTGATTGATTGATCATCTCATGATGATTGTTGATCATGATGAGAGGCACAGGTGAATTTGATTTAATCTAATTTGGTTAGGATTAGAATATGGCTCATAAGGGTGTTTTAGGCCACTTTGGGTCAAGTGAGCCTATGTGGGTCAAATGGCTTGGTCAAAGCATGATATGAGTTTGATAGAACTTGTATATAGACTTGTGATTGAAATATAAATCCATTTGCAAGTGGTTTGAAGTCAAAATGGTTTTGATTCATTTGATAATTTTAAGTTCAAGGAGAAATGGATTCGGCGATTTTGAATTGAGTTTTGATTAAGTGATTGAAGTTTGTATTTATATTTGGATTCATGATTGAAGGATTGACTAAATCATGAAGATTTTGACTTGAAAGGATTAGGTTGGATTTTGAATGGATTTGAGTTTGATTTTTGGAAGTGGTTTTGATTGTTTGAATTTATATTATATTTATATATGTGAATATAAATGAGAATATAAATGGGTTATGAGAAAATTTCAAGGATTTGAAGTGATTTGATCATGCAATAGGCTAAGTCCTTAAGAGGAAATCTAAAGGACTTATGAATTTTTAGAGTTTTGGATTTGAATTTTAAGTTTAGTTTGATTGATTTGAATTTATATTTCATTTATATATGTGAATATAAATGAGAATATAAATGAGTTATGAGAAAATTTCATGAATTTGAATTGGTATGAATTTGATTTAGGGTAAGTCCTTCAGAGGGAAATTAAGGACTTAAGATTGATTTCGAATTATGGATTTGAATTTTGGATTTAATTTGAATTTATATTTCATTTATATATGTGAATATAAATGAGAATATAAATGAGTTATGAGAAAATTCCATGAATTTGAATTGATTTGAAGATAATTTTGGCTAAGTCCTTAAGAGGAAAAATTAAGGACTTAAATCTTGAGTTTGAAATTTCAATCATGGGTTTCAATCATGGATTTCAATCATATGGCATTGATTTGAATTTGGAGAAAATCAAATAAGATTGATTTGGAGTTTGACTTGAAGGAAGGAAGGTGAGGAGTGGTTCAAGCTAAGGGTAGGCAAATTTTTTTAATACCCCTAAGGAATGACCTAATCTTATGGCTAACTCTTCTAAGTCTCTAGGGCTAGATTGATTATCCACCTAATCAGTAAATGTGTCTTAAGACTAAGGAACTCTTAAAGTCTAAGAGGAGTCCTATGTCTAAGATGGAGGGGTTGAGAGCTCATTCTAAAATGTGGTCAACAATGACACCTTGGTGAGCGTCGACTAGCTTGAGTTGTACTGGGGGCGTTATCTCAACTCAGAGTATCCCAAGAAAAAAATGTGTTTATTTTATATTTGTGTGTGTAGTTTGTGTTTGTGTTGTGTTGATGAAGGATAGGACATCGCTCAGGTTCCTTACACCTACCCTAAACACATCATGGCAGATTCACAAACTAGAATACTTTCAACATGGAAGAGATTGAATTCAAAATGGAATTTTCATTGATGATAATTATTTTCAAACATGATTTATAATATTTATTTTAGTAGAGCCCATTGATTGGAAGCATTGGGCACTCTCCTCTATGATTAATAAGCTAATAAGATCCTCCTTGGTAGGCCTTCTCTATGGCAAAAGGGCCTTCTCAAGTGGCTTCAAACTTTCCTCCCATCTTACGAGGGGAAAAAGTCGGTCTCCTTAGAACTAAAATAAGCTCTCCTACTTAAAAAGCTCTAGGACATACCAACTTGTTGTGAACTTGAATCATTTTAGCTTTGCATAATTAGAGGTTTTGGCATGCCCATGGTCATCTCTCCTCCAAACTTTTGAGCTCTTCTAACCGTAACTTAGTATTATGCTCTATTGCGATCTTGCTACCCACATCTATCCTTAGTGGGTAGAATGGCTTTGGACCCATACACTAAGGAGAAAGGAGTAGACCAAGTTGGAGTTTTATATGTGGTGCGGTAGGACCACAAGGCTTTAACTAACTGTTAATGTCACTATCACTTGTTATTATCGAGTGTCTTCTTTAGTATTTGGATGAGAGTTTTATTGAGGGCTTCTACTAAGCCATTTTCCCTCAGGTAGTTGATGGTAGAATATCTCCAATCTATGCTGTCTCCAGGAAAATTTGTTGATCTCAGTGCTCTTGAATGTAGTACCATTATTAGAATTAATTCATTTAGGCACTCTGAACCTATATATGATAATGTTCTTAAAAAATTAGAGCACATACTGAGCTGTGAACTCTCTGAGTAGAATCACCTTCACCCATTTGGAAAAGTAGTCAGTAGCAGCTAAGATGAACCGATGACCCTTGGAAGAAGGAGGATCAATCGGACCCACTATGTCAGTACCCCAATACTCGAATGGCCATGAGGCCAATGTATGATGTAGAATGTTGGGTGGTTAGTATTGGACCACACCGTGTATATTAGTGGCATCGCTTAGCCATATCAATGCAATCTTTAATCATCAATGACCAGTAGTATCCTAGTCTCTTGATCTTGGCTTTCATCTTTGGACCATAATGGTTGGCTCCACATAATTCTGAGTGTACCTCGGTCACGATCTTATGGGCTTCGTGCTTGTTTAAACAACATAACCAAATATGATCAAAAGACTACTAATACAAGACACCATCCACAAGAGCATAGGAAAGTGCTCTCTGCTTCATCTAATGGGCTTGGGACTTCTCTTGAGGTAGTTTGCCTTTATTTAGGTAATCCATGAATGATTGTCTCTAATCTAACTCCTCACCCTTCTTGGCAATGGAAACCTCCCCTTCAAGAAAGTACTTTTTGATGAGTTCAATATCAATAAGAGATAAGACTTGTATATTTTGGACATTTATTTATATGGACTGATTTTCCAGACATGCCTACTCCTTGGCAAGCTTGGCTAGAGCATACACTATGGCATTCTCTCCTTGAAGAATCTTATAAATGGTAACCACTAGGATTTGGGCCAACAACTCCATGGTGTAGTTGTGGTAGTGATGGAACATAGGCTTTATAACCTTATAGGATCCAATAATTTTGTTGATAACTAGCTGAGAATCCCTAAAGATGTTGATGTTTTGGATGCTTAGAGTAACGACTAACTCCAAACTGGCAATCAGAGCCTCATATTCAGCTTCGTTGTTGGTGCAAGGATTGGACAGATGATATGAGAATCTCATGACATCACAGTTCAGAGTTAAGAGAAGTCTTTCATGGAATAGTAGATTGTGGTTCTTCTCTTTTTGAGAGGAAGCCGCACCATCAAAGCACATCTCCCAGCAGTGAATGCTAGTATCCCCTAAGTTCATAATTTATTCATCATGGAGATCATCACTTGAGAGTCGGAAGAAGTGGGTATCTTTGCTAAGAAATCTGCTGCTTGTCCTCCTTTCACGGGTCGAAGGTAATGTCAAATTGCAAGATGATCATGGACGGTCATGCCAATTGTCCAGATAGCATCGGCCATTTCATGAGTTACTGTAGTTGATTGATCCTAGAGATTAAGTTCACCTGATGAGGAAGTATGTAGTTCTATAGCCTTTGGGATGCAAAGATTAAAGCTGGGCAATGCATCTCAATGGGTGGATAATTAGACTCAGTAGGGATTAGACGACGGCTGAGGTAGTAGAGTGCATTTTCCTTCCCTTCATTATTGGCAACAAAGCACCAAGTCATTAATGAAACAATGTAAGTATGAGTGGCTTTCCGGATAGAGGGTTGCGAACAGAGTTATTAGGTAATGCTTGATGTCTTTGAATTAATGCTCACACTTGTCATCCCACTTGAACTTGGTGTCCTCTTTGACAAGTGCTGAGAATGGCTGATATCTTCCTGATAGGTTGGATATAAAGCATCTTAGATACGCTAACCATCCTTGGAATGATTTGAGTTGAGTTAAAATTTTAGGGGGTGGCATTTCTAATATCACCTTGATCTTCTTCAAATCGATTTCGGTTCCCTGGTGTCGGACATCAAACCCAAAGAATTCCCTGAAGCTACTCCGAATGCACACTTCAATGGGTTCACTTTGACATTAAAATATCTTAATAATTCAAAAACTACTCTAAAGTCAAAGAGATGGTCTTCCTTCTCTCTACTTTTGACCATGACATCATTGACATAGCACTCGACTTAATGATGAATGAGTTTATTGAAGATTCGAGTCATAACCCACTGGTATGTAGCACTGACATTTTTAAGGTTGAAAGGCATGACCTTATAGCAATAGATTTTGATCGAGGTTCTAAAAGTAGCATTTCTTTCATCTTTAGGAGCCATCTTTATTTGGTTATATCAAGATGAGCCATCAATGAAAGAGAAGATTACATGAGATAAGACAATGCCCACCTTTTATCTCCGGTATTGGTAGTGGAATTCATTATTTGGACATGCCTTATTTAAATCCATAAAATCAGCACATATTTGAATTTGACTATTCTTTTTCTTAACTGGGATGATGCTAGCTAACCAGGTAGGGTATTTTTCTTCCCGGATGAAGCCAACATTCAAAAATGACCTATTGTTCTTTGTCTAATCACATGCGTCTAGTAGCTAGCATGATAGGGTTAGCAATAGACTTTATTGCTAGTTTATGGAGCACTATGTCAGGAGCCAATCTTGCCATCTCTTCATATCTTCATAAGCGGTCCTTAAACTTCGGTAAGCTAACTAAGTCATTAGTTTCAATTTCATTCAATGATGAATTGATGTATGTCGGGAGTGGATCTTCTTCAATTCCTTAGTTGATTTCCTTGAGCTCATCGATAGTTGATTTGATCTATGCTTCGAACTCTGGTGGTGCATCTTTGACTTTAAAATCATCTGCATCATCTGAAGTTCTAAGCACAACTCCTCATATGATTTAATGTGATTTAAAAAGAGCCTATCATATTTCAAATGATTGTTGATGACTAAGTAGTAATTGTCATCATCTGGACCTTGTCTGAATCCTAGTCTTGGTATTGATTGAGCTTTTGCATTTGTTCTTCCATATTCTTTTGAAGTAGTTTGACCTATGCTTCGACTAAGTATGTGGGATTAACACTTTCTTTACTAAATTATGAACACAAGGAAAGTACCAATCAAATGGTGATTCTATTAAATCTTTATATGAATCATCCTCAAGTTCTACGTTAACTTCTTTAGTTGAGCATGATGTTCCTAGAAAGAACCTCTGAGTCTGGACACCTGTGGATGACTTAGGGGCTTCCTTAACTACCAAACCCTCAGCTTTTTGAGAGAAAAGTGAGGTTAGAACTAAGGTTCCAAATTGATGCCTAACTATTTCATAATAGACTTGATATATACACTTATGCTTAGCTTTGGAGCCGGTCTTCATCGCTATCCGCTCAAGTGTCACCTCCAAGGAATCTACTACCGAAAAGAGCGGTTGTGCTAACCATATAAGACTTATCCTATGAACTAGATTCTAAGTCTATATGGATAGCAGGTGTACTCCTAGTAGTTGGGACATATCTTCTATTGGGTGGCCAATAAAGAGGTTTTCCACACTTAGGACTGCCTCTGAATTGGCCTCTTCCTCTGCATGGTGGAGGTCAAGTCATTTTACCCATATGTTCAAATAGAGTAATGACCTATGGGTGGAAATTAATATCAGGCTCCACTTCCTTCACCAAGTCTATTTCCACTCCCTTTTTTTTATTTTTCATATTCTATTTTCTTTTCTTTTTTCTCTTTCTTCTTCTTTTTCTTTTTCTTTTATTTTTAAACTTTGGCTAAGTTCACAAGAATAGACTTGTTGATTTTGAGGGAGGTATTAAGCCACATCCTCATTTATGCTAACCTCGTGAACTATAAATGGCTTGAGATCTCCTTTGACACAATAGATGATCCCACCTCTCACAAACTTCATACACTGACATAGAGAGGATGGAACTATGTCGCTCATGTATCCATGGTCTCCCAAAGCGTTGAAAGATGTATCCGAGTCTATAATATAAAACTTGGCATTGGTCTTCCAATCATCTATACCTAAGGGCGACACTATGGAGCCTAAGGCCTGATTGGAGGGTAGATTCAATCTTCCCATATTAGACTTAAGAGTCTTCTAGACACTAAGACATCTCTAGTAATAAGACACTTCCAACAAGTAGGTAAACACTTAACCTATGCCTAAAGACTTAGAAGTGTTAACAATAGGATTAGGTTATGGCTTAGGGATTACGATAATCCACCTACCCTACAACCTAAATTCAATCAATGTTCACCTTCTCAAACCAAACCTCAAGTTCAATTTGAACATCAAATTCAAATATAATTCCAAACCCAAATTCTAAATCCAAATGATTGAAGCCCATGATCAAATCAAAACTTGAAAACCCTTCCTAGATCATATGACCTATCCCATGGACTTAGCCAAATCTTAATCCAAATCAATCCAAAATCAATTGATTTTCTCATAATCAATTTATATCTTCAATCATCTTCCTAATTATAATTCAAATCTACATTCAAATGATCAAAACTAAATCAAACTAAATCAAATTAAATCAAAACTTAAGCCATTTGACCTATCCCATGGACTAGCCAAATTTTAATCCAAATAAAGTCAAACTCAATTGATTTTCTCACAAATCAATCATATTTTCAATCATCTTAACAAATTTAAATGAAATATACATTTAAATCATCAAAACTAATTAAAACCAAATCTAAATCTAAACCAAAGCCACATGACCCAACTCCATGGACTTAGCCAAATTCCTTCAATCCAAAACCCAAATTCAATTGATTTTTTCATGAATTAATCATACCTTCAATCATATTCACAAATATAAATGAAATCTGCAATCATCAAGCCAAACCAAAATCAACCCAAGTCAAACCCAACTTAACCCTTTTGATTTAAAATGTTCAAATGAACCAAAACCCATTTCAACCCAAGCCAATTGAATTTATATATCAATCTCAAATATATATATATAAACTCAACTAAATCAAACTCAACCTAAAATCAAGCCAACTAAACCCACTTATTTCACTTGACCCAAAGTGGCCAATTTTACCTATTTGTGCCAAGTTCTAATCCTACCCAAATTGGATTGAACCACGCTCATCAAAACCTCCCATCATGATTGTTGATCACCTAAGTTGATCAATTATCACAAATTGGGTCAAACCAAGTCAACCCCTTAACCCATATGAACCCAAACTATCCAAATTGCAACTTATGCCAAATCCCTTGAAACTAATGATTCATACCAAATCAAAATCAATATTTGAAAATGACTTGACCTTCAATTGAGTCAAACCAAACTTAATTGGCCCTCCTGACCCAAGTTGACCTAAATTGACCTAAAAGACCAAATTTGGTAAAATTAAAATATAAAACAAATTGATTGCAACCAATGGCTCAAGTTCATTCTAAATTGATTGTTGAACTTGACTAAAGCTATGATTGGACCCAATTAAACCCAATTAACCTACTTAGCCCAAATTAACCTAAAGGTTCAAGTTGGCCTAAATCAAAACCATATCCAAATTAACTGAAACCAAAGCCTACAATCATCTTTAATTGGTAAACTAAACCTAAACCAACACCCAACCCAAGCCAATTTAGCCAATTTGGTCAAATTGGTCAACTTTACCCATTTGACCCAAATGAATTCAAATGAGCCAAAATAAAATCTAAGCCAAACTAAACCAAACCAAGTGATCCAAAACATCCCAAATGATCATATCAACTTGATCCAACCCTTGGTTTGACCCAATTTGACCAATTGGTCAACTTGACCCAACCTAACCTGATTTAACCTAAATGAGTTAAATTGAGCCAAACCTAACCAAATCAACTCCAATTGACTTCAAATTTAGGCTAATCCACTTTTGGCTCATTTCAAATCTACCCAAATCAATTCCAATATCAAATGATAATTCTACCTTTAAGTGGTCATTTTCATTCCTTGGCCACTTGGTACTCTCCCAATGGTCCACCTAGGCACCTAGGACACTACCCAACCTGACCGAAGGCCTGGTTGGGTCTTCCATGACACATAGGAGGTGAAATCACCTCACCCTCCCCATTAGAGCATTCAAAACCCATAGTACACCCATGATTCCTCCTTGGAAGCCACTTCCACACCTTCAGCCAACCAAGCCAAGGCAACTCACCTCCTCTTTGCTACCCAAGACTCCCTCAGATGGTCAGATGACCACTAGAAGCCAAACCTAATCACACCGTCTGATCAAGATGAATGGGGGTATACACACCCTCATTTCCACTCAAACACACACAAAAATCATTCCTCAGATCCATACCTAACCAAGATAAGCTACTAGAACCATTCCCTAAGCTCCCAAGCTTGTTCCTCAATCAGAAAATGCCATTCCCATCTGTCCTGAAATAGGACACTCCCATTTCTGACCTAACTTCCCCATTTCTTCATCAAACTCAAATTAACTTTACATGCACCTTCTCTAGGCCTCATTGAGCAATAATGAATCATCTTCCAAGCTTCCTGAGCATCGGAGATGGAACTTCGATCAAAGCTGAACTATAAATCATCAGTTCGTGGCCTTCTGAGGGAACATCGAGGATTTGATCTAATTATTACTCAACAAGGCTTCGTATCTACCAGATGAAGCTTCCTCAAATGTTCGAGCCACTTATATTGAGCTCTGGTGAGGTATGCTTCGAAAACTGATCCTTAGCCAAAAATGGGTTCTAGTTTTTTGAAGAAAATTTGCATCTGTGTGATCTTGACCGTTGGATTCCCTTCGATCGATGTCGTTAAGGTGTGAGATCCTTTTGGAGTAGATTTGAGCTCAAGTCAGCTCAGATCAAGTGAGCAATGGTGGACGGACTCCATTCTCCCTCACTTGAGTAACGTTAGATCACGCGCCATCCATTCCATGTGATCAGAATGAATGGCCATGATTAGATTTGCTAGATCAATCTGATTTATTCCTATTAAGCTATGGGATTAATTATGTCTGCCACTGCCACATAGGCACTGAGTCGAATAAGTTTTAAGTAACCAATCTTGTGGCACCACATGGAAATTGACCGCATCAATGTGCCATGTGGTGCCAATAGGATTAGGCTTTAATTAGGCATAATTAATCATTTTTAATGACAAAAACTTCTAAAAATCATAAAACATCATAGAGAAATCAAAAAATTGCAAATAAATACTAGTTTTAAAGGTATTTCAATGGTGAATTAATTAAAAATAATCTTAACTAATTTTGAATAGTAATTAAGGTTTAATTAAGGTTTAATTATAAAAATAATTAGCTAAATTACTTTTTAATTACTTAAGTAATTAATCCCAAATTTTGTGGGTTAATTTAATGGGATGACCTCTGCCTTCCATGAATTTCTTTGGATTTATTGATCACTTAATTAGGAAAATTGATTAATTAAACCTTAACTATTCTTTTAAAATAATTAATGATTAATTAATCCCATGAATAGTAATAAATTGGTTAATTAAGTTTATTAATCATTGTTCAATAGTAAGTGAACTAAAGAATAGGGTTGGGACACCTTTCCCTAAGTTCATTTCACCCTTTTTTAAAATGAAATTAATTAAGATTTAACTAATTAATTAAATCACTTAATCAAATTGAAATCATAATCAAATCAAACATTAATTAATTAAATCATGGGGGTAGATCTTTAGGTGTTTAAAAATCTAAAGGAGTTTAATGAAATTATGGTTAGTCCATATGTGTGGAAAAATCATAAGAGTAATTAATTAAGTCCCTTAATCTAATTAACTATTAATCATGAGCCAATTGCATTAGGCCCCCTTTATTTCCTAAGAACATTGTAAGTTTATTTTCCATGCATATCATGTTAGCTCATAATTATTTAGTTAATTACTTTAAGGTGATAAAGGTAAAGGTAATTAATTCATTTAATCAAAGGTTCAACTTAATTAACCCATAAAATCAACTTAATTACATTTCTTTAAATTAAATCAAATCACTAATGTGGAAATGGGTTTAAAATAGCAAGTGATGATTTCTCTTCTCCTTTAAATCAAATCAAATCCAAAACTTAATTAATAAAGAAGCTTTGGTTTGCTTTAAATAATCTTATTTGATTTGATTATCCTTAAGAACTAGTTTGGTTCAATGAATCACATGCTTATATTTGATTGTCCTCATTCCAATCATGTAAAATTTGGTATGTAATTTGAATTCATGTATCCATCTTTTCAAAATCAAGTAAAATGGATTTCCTTTATGTAAGCTTGTGTGTTGATTTAATTTAATATATGTGCTATTATCTATTAAATCCAAATGTATTTTTTAAAAGATTATAAATGAATAATACTATGTTATGATGCTAGTTATAAATACATAAGAAATGCATGTGCTTATAGCTAAAATATGAATATTGAGTTTCCCCTCTATTCATGTGTTGATTTATAAGATTGAATGAAATGTATATAGACATCCTGTGAACACGAGGCTTTAGCTAGCCCCAAGGAGGTCATTTGATTACCTCACTTCCCTAGTTTGTTACTTGGTTGATGAAATAAAAAAAATGATGAATCTGAATTTGTTCTTTGTTAAAAAAAACCAAAAACACTAAATCCTAAACTAAAACCTCAACCCTAAACCTAAAATCGTAAACCCTAAAATCTAAAACCTAAACCTAAACCTAAATAAAATAAAAAATATAATAAAAATAAAATAAAATAAATAAAATAAAATAAAATAAAATAAACCTAAACCTAAATAAAATAAAAAAAATATAATAAAATAAAAACCTAAACTAAAACCTAGCTAAAACCTAAACCTAAAAAATAAAATAAAATAAAGAATAAAACTAAAATAAATAAAATAAATAAAAAACCTAAACTAAACTAAAAAATAAAATAAACTTAAAATAAAAAAACTAATAAAATAAAAACTAATAAAATAAAAATAAAGTCAATAAACCTAAAAGAAAACCTACAAGAAATAAATAAATAAAACCCTAAAACCCTAAACTAAAAAAACAAAACCTAAAATAAACATAAACCTAAACTAAAATAAGCTACATTAAAATAAATAAAACCTAAACCTAAACCTAAAATAAACTAAACCTAAACCCTAAACTAAATAAAATAAGATAAACCAAAATAAACCTAAAATGAAACAAAAAATTAAAAAACCTAAAATAAAAAAAAAATAAACCTAAAATCTAGGCACAAAAAAAAATAAAATAAAATAAAAACCTAAAATAAAATAAAACCTAAACACCTAAAAATAAAATAAAAATAAAAGTAAACTAAATAATAAACTTAAACTTAAACCTAAACCTAAAAAATAAATTAAAATAAATAAACCTAAAATAAATGAACAATACTAAATAAAAATAAAAAATAAACTAAAATAAATAAAAATTAAACTAAATAAACTTAAATCAACTTTGGTTTTATTTATTTATATAAAACCATAATAGGAATCCACTAAACCACAATCCCTAGCAATACTAACCTGATCAGCCATAACCGCAAAGGCCACAGGCAAACCCTGAAGCCCTAAAAAAACTATTATACAAAGCTGAACAATAAAGCCACAAATCCTGAGCCACAAACCCACCGACCCTAAATCCTAAAACCCTGATCTTGAGACCACTACATAAATCCTAAACCCTAAAAAACCTGAGCCTAAATCTAAGTAAATAATACCTAATAATAAAAATAAAGAACCAAGAAACAAATAAAATAAATTAAAACATAAACTAAAACCT
Organism: Cymbidium sinense; assembly: GCA_021442155.1. NCBI lineage: Eukaryota > Viridiplantae > Streptophyta > Magnoliopsida > Asparagales > Orchidaceae > Cymbidium > Cymbidium sinense. The sequence continues at coordinate 114,019 of JAKCPB010001043.1, forward strand.
AAACATAAGCCTAAAAATAAAATAAAATTAAAAGATAAAAATAAACTAAAATAAATAAAATAAAGCTATGAATACAAAAGCTCAATAAAGAAAAAACTAAACGTAAAATAAAATTAAAATAAACCTAAAATAAAATAAAATAAAAACTAAATAAAATCCTAAACCTAAAAAATAAACCTTAAAGTAAAACCTAAAAATAAATAAAAAATAAAACCTAAACCCTAAACTAAAAATAAAAATTAACCTAAAATAAAAATAAAATAAACAAAATAAATAAAACCTAAACTTAAACTAAAATAAACTAAACTAAAATAAATATAACCTAAACCTAAACCCTAAACTAAATAAAATAAAATAAACTAAAATAAACCTAAACCTAAAATAAAAAATAAAACCTAAAAAAACCTTAAATAAAAATCTAAAACATAAACCTAAAAAAATAAAATAAAAACCTAAACCTAAACCTAAAATGAAAAAATAAATCATAAACCTAAATAATAAAATTAAAATAAAACTAAACTAAAAAATAAACATAAACCTAAACCTAAACCAAAAAAATAAACTAAAATAAAAAACCTAAACTAAAATAGATAAACCTAAAATAAATAAACTAAATAAAATAAAAATATAAGATAAACCTAACTAAAAAATAAAATAAAATAAACTGAAATAAATAAAATACAAACTAAATAAACTTAAAAATACTAGTTTACTTAATTTTTTTTAAAAAAAACCTTTAACCCTAAATCCTAAAACCTAAACCTTAAAACTAACGCTAAACCCTAAACCTATAACCCTAAACCCTAAACCCTAAACCTTAAACCCTAAACCATAAACCCTAAACCTTAATCCTATACCCAAAAAGCATAAACCCTACACCTGAAACCCTAAACCCTAAACCCTAAAGCCTAAACCCCAAACCCTAAACCTAAACCAAAAGTAACTAAATAAATTAAAAAATAAACCTAAACCCTAAAACCTAATAAACCTAAACCTAACCTTGATGGTAGGAACATCACTATCAACCAGGCTCAGTCTAGATCTGACGGTGGAGGCAAAGGCAAAGGCAGTGATTATTAGAGTGATCATAGGGGGATTTGGAGGTGCTGGTAGATATGGAGGTGGTGGTCGTAGCACTGGTCGTTATGGAGGTAGGAGGAGAAACGAAGGTTACAGCCGTGGTGGTGGCGAAGGGAGAGATCAGGGATATGATGGTGGATCCAGCTAGTCAAGAGGTTGAGGTTATTTTGATGGGAATTGGAGAAACTAAAGAATGATCGATCTGATCTGCTACTTATGGAACCGTGTCTTTATAATAGAGATGATTCTAATTATCTAGGGTTTTTGATTTGCTCTAAGCATGCTCATTTTTTATCAATGTCATCGCGTGTGTCTTAGAGAACTTGGTGTGTTACTTGGTTGATGAAATCAAAAAGAAGAAATATTGAATCTGAATTGGTTCTCTGTTAGAAAGAACCCAAAACCCTAACCCTAAACTAAAACCTAAACCCTAGACCTAAAACCTAAACCCTAAACCCTAACCCTAAATCCTAAAAACCCTGAACCACTAAACCCTAAAACCATAAACCCTAAAGCCTAAAGCCTAAAACCTTAACCCTAAACCCTTAACCCTAAACCCTAAAACATAAACCTTAAACCCTAAACCCTAAACCCTAAACATTAAACCCTAAACCCTAAACCGTAAACCCTAAACCCTAAACCCTAAATCCCAAACCCTCAATAAACCCTAAACCCTAAACCCTAAAAAGCTAAAAACCTAAACCTAAACTAAATAAAACCTAAAAATAAAATAAATAAACAAATCTAAACCAAAATAAAATGATAAAATAAAATAAAATAAAATAAAAACCTAAACATAAAACTAAACCTAAACATAAAACTAAAATAAAATAAAAACTAAAAACTAAACTAAAATAAAATAAATAAAAACCTAAACTAAATAAAAAAACCTAAAATATAATAAAAAAACAAAATAAAAACCTAAACCTAAAAGTAAACCTAAATATAAATAAATAATAAAACTTAGATCCTAAACTAGAAAAATCTTAAACCTAAAAAAAAAATAAACCTAAACCTAAACTAAAATAAACTAAACTAAAATGAATAAAACATAAACATAAACCTAAACTAAAAAATAAAAAATAAAAATAAATCTAAAAAAAAACCTGAAACCTAAACCTAAATCTAAAAATAAACAAAATTAAATGTAAACCTAAAAAATAAATTAAAAATAAAACTAAACTAAAAAATAAACCTAAACCTAAACCTAAACCTAAACCTAGAAAATAAACTAAAATAAAAAACCTAAACTAAAATAAATAAACCTAAAATAAATAAACCTAAATAAAAATAAAAAATAAAATAAAATAAAATAAATAAGAAATAAAATAAATAAACTAAGTAAATCTTAACCTACTAGTTTACTTATTTTTTAAAAAAGTAAAAATAAAAAAATAAAATAAAAAAAACCTAACCCTAAACCTACAACCCTAAACCCTAAATAATAAAACCCTAAACCCTAAACCCTAAACCCTAAACCCTAAAACCTAAACCTTAAACTAACCTTAAACCCTAAACCCTAAATCCTAAATCCTAAACCATTAAAACCTACAACCTTAAAACCTAAACCCTAAACCATAAGCCCTAAAGCCTTAAAGCTACAACCTTAAACCCTAGACCCTAAGCACTAAACCCTAAATCATAAATCATAAATCCTAAACCCTAGAAACCTAAATCTAAACTAGATAAAACATAAAAATAAAATAAATATGAAAAACCTAAACCTAAATAAAATAAAATAAAATAAAAAAATAAAAACCAAAACTAAACCTGAACTTAAACCTAAACCTAAACATAAACCTAAAAATAAAATAAAATAAAAATTAAAAACTAAACTAAGATGAAATAAATAAAAACCTAAATTTAAACCTAAAAAATAAACTAAAATAAAAATCTAAACTAAAATAAATAAATAAAAAATAAATAAACTAAATAAAATAAAAATAAAAAATAAACTTAAATAAAAATAAAAAATAAAATAAATTAAAATAAATAAAAAATTAACTAGATCAACTAAATAAACCTAGCTTGGGTTTACTTAATTTAAATATAAAACCCTTACAAACCAAAACCCTTAACCATTAAAAACTCTCAAACTGAACTCTAAACTCTAAACTTACTATAAACCCTAAACTCCTAAATAAAAAAAAATAAAATAATAATGTCCTTAAAACTTAAAACCTTAAACTAATCCTTCTCCTACATAACCCTAAACCCTAAACTCAAACTCCTAAATTCTAATCCTTTAAAACTTATAACTTAAACTCTAAATCCTAAACTATAAACTCTAAACCTTAAACCTTAAACCCTAAACCCTAAACCCTAATCCTTAAAACCTACAACCCAAAACCCTAAATCCTAAACCATAAACCCTAAACCTTAAACCTTAAACCCTAAACCCTAAAACCTACAACCCTAAACCATTAACCCTAAACTCCAAACCTTAAACCCTAAATCCTAAACCTAAAACCCTAAAAACCTAAAAACCTAAAAACCTAAACCTAAACTAAATAAAACCTAAAAATAAAATAAATAAATAAATGTAAACCTAAATAAAATAAAATAAAATAAAATCCTAAACTAAAACCTAAACCTAAACTTAAAAATAAAATAAAATAAAGAATAAAACCTAAACTAAATTAAAATAAATAAAACCTAAACTAATCTAAAAAATAATAAAACTAAAATTAAAAAATCTAAATAAAATAAAGCCTAAGACTAAAATAAAATAAAATAAAATAAAAACAAAATAAATACCTAAACCTAAAAAATAAAAGCAAAATAAAACTAAACTAAAAAATAAACTTAAACCAAAAACATAAACTAAAATAAAAAACTTAATTAAAAAAATAATCCTAAAATAAATAAACTAAACTAAATAAAAATAAGAACAAACTTGAATAAAATAAAAAAATAAACAAAATTAAATAAAAAATAAACTAAATAAACATAAACTTATGTGTTAACATAATTTAAAAAAATTTAAAAATTTAAAAATATGAAAAAAATTAAAAAAACCCAAACCCTAAAACTAACCTTAAAACCTAAACCCTTATCCCTAGACCTACAATCCTAAACACTTAACCTAAACCCAAAAACTTTAAACCCTAAATCCTAAACCTAAACCTTAAGACCCTAAACCCTAAACCCTAAACCCTAAACCCTAAACCTACAACCCTAAATCCTAAACCCTAAACCCAAAAACCCGAAACCCTAAACCCTAAAACCTACAACCCTAAACCCTTAACCCTAAACCACAAACCCTAAACCCTAACCCTAAAAATTAAAAACCTAAACCTAAACTAAATAAAACCTAAAAAAATGTAAACCTAAATAAAATAAAATAAAATAAAAATCTAAACTAAAACCTAAACCTAAACCTAAACATAAAAATTAACTAAAGTAAAATAAATAAAAACCTAAAATAAACTAGAAAATAAAAGAAACCAAAATAATAAACATAAATAAAATCAAACCTAAACAAAAAGTAAAAAAATAAAATAAACTTAAAATAAAATAAAATAAAAACTATAATAGAAACCTAAACCTAAAAATAAAACTTAAAAATAAATAAATAATAAAACCTAAACCCTAAACTAAAAAAAACATAAACCTAAAATAAACAAAATAAAATAAACCTAAACCTAAACTAAAATAGACTAAACTAAAAAAAATAAAACCTAAACCTAAACCTAAACCCTAAACTAAATAAAATAAAATAAACTAAAAATAAACCTAAACCTAAACTAAAAAATAAAACCTAAACATAAACCTAAAATAAAAACGTAAAACTTAAACCCTAAAAAATAAAATAAAAACCTAAACCTAAACCTAAAAATTAAAAATTAAACCTACACCTAAAAAATAAAATAAAAATAAAATTAATCTAAAAATAAACATAAACCTAAACCTAAACTTAAAAAATAAACTAAAATAAAAAACTTAAATTAAAATAAATAAACCAAACAAAAATAAAAAATAAACTTAAATAAGAATAAAAAATAAAATAAACTAAAATAAATATAAAATTAACTAAATTAACTAAATAAACCTAAACCTACTTATTTACTTAATTTAAATAAAAAACCCTAAATCCTAAACCCTAAACCTACGACCCTAAACCCTAAATAAATAAATAAAAGAAATAATAACCCTAAACTTGAAACCCAAAAACTAGCCCAAATCCCTAAACCTAAAACCCTAAACCTAAACCCTAAAATCCTAAACCCTAAACTATGAACCCTAAACCCTAAACCCTAAACCCTAAAACCCTAAACCCTAAACCCTAAACCGTAAACCCTTAACCCTAAACCCTATAACATATAAGCCTAAACCATAAACCCTAAACCCAAAACCCCAAACCCTAAACCTTAAACCCTAAACCCTAAACCTTAAAACATACAACCCTAAAACCTAAACCCTAAAACCCAAACCCTATACTCTAAACCCTAAAAACCTAAAAACCTAAACCTAAACTAGATAAAAAATAAAAATAAAATAAATAAAAAACCTAAACCTAAACCTAAATAAAACAAAATAAAAACCTAAAATAAAACATAAACCTAAAACTAAAACTAAACCTGAACTTAAAAATAAAATAAATAAAAAATTAAAACTAAACTAAAACAAAATAATTAAAAACCTAAACTAAACTAAAAAATAAAATAAACCTAAAAATAAAAAATCTAAATAATATAAAACCTAAATATAAAATAAAAATAAAATAGACCTAAAATAAAATAAAATAACAAGTAAATAAAACACTAAACCTAAAAAATAATCCTAAAAAAATAAAAGATAAATAAAACTAATCTAAAAAATAAAGCTAAACTTAAAAAATAAACTAAAATAAAAAACCTAAGCTAAAAGAAATAAACCTAAAATAAATAAACTAAACTAATTAAAAATAAAAATAAACCATAATAAAAATAAAATAAAAGAAATAAAAATAAATAAAAAATAAACTAAATAAACATAAACATACCAGTTTACTTAATTTAAAAAAAATAAATATAAAAAAATAAAAATAAATAAAACAACCACTAACCATAAACCCTAAAACTAACATTAAAACCTAAACCCTAAACCCTAAACCTACAATCCTAAACCCTTAACATTAAACCCTAAACCTATACCCTAACCGCTAAACCAAAAACCCAAAACCCAAAACCTTCAACCCTAAATCCTAAATCCTAAAACCCTAATCCCTAAAACCTTAAACCTTAAACCCTAAATCCTAAACCCCAAACCCTAAACTCTGAACCAAAAACCCTAAGCGCTAAAACATAATAACTGAAACCTAAATTAAATAAAACCTAAAAATAAAATAAATAAATAAAATCTAAACCTAAATAAAATAAAATAAAATAAAAACCTAAACTAAAACCTAAACCTACAAATAAAATAAAATAAAAAATAAAAACTAAACAAAATTAAAATAAATAAAAACCTAAATTTAACTAAAAAATAAAATAAACCTAAAAATAAAAAACTTAAATAAAATCAAACCTAACATAAAATATAAATAAAATAAACTTAAAATAAAATAAAGCAAAAATTTAATAAAACCGAAACCTAAAAAATAAATAAATAAATAATAAAACCTAAACCCTAAACTAAAAAAAACTAAACTTAAAATAAACAAAATAAAATAAATCTAAACCTAAACTAAAATAAATAAAACCTAAACCTAAACCTAAAATATACTAAGACTAAACCCTAAACTAAATAAAATAAAATAAACAAAAACTAAACCTAAACCGAAACTAAAAAATAAAACCAAAAGATAAACCTAAATTAAAAACCTAAAACCAAAACCTAAAAAAATAAAATAAAAACCTAAACCCTAAATCTAACAATAAAAAATAAAATATAAACAAAAAAATAAAATAAAAATAAAAATAAAAATAAATTAAATAATAAACCTAAACCTAAAAATTAAACTAAATTAAAATAAAAAATAAACTTAAATAAAAATCTAAATTAAATAAAATAAACTAAATAAACCTAAACCTATCGGTTTACTTAATTTTTTTTAAAAATACTAAGCTTTAAACCCTAAACACTAAACCCTAAACACTAAACACTAAACCCTAAAACTAACCCTAAACCCTAAACCATAAACCCTCAATCCTAAACTAACCTTAAACACTAAACCCTAAGCCATAAACCCTAAACCCTAAATCCTAAACCCTAAACCCTAAGCCCTAAAACCCTAAATGTTAAACCTTAAATTAATCCTGAACCTAAACCCTAAAAACCCTAAACCCTAAACCTTCAACCGTAAACACTAAACACTAAACCCTAATCTAAACCTAAACCCTAAGATAACCCTAAACCCTAAAACCTAAACCTTAAACCCTAAACCCTAAACACAAAATCCTAAAAACCCTAAAGCCAAAACACTAAACCCAAAACCCTAAACCCTAAGCCCTAAACCCCTAAACCCTAAAACCTAAACCTTAAACCCTAAACCCTAAACCTTAAAACTTAAACCCTAAAAATCTAAAAACATAAAACTAAACTAAATAAACCATAAAAATAAAATAAATAAATAAACCTAAACCTAAATAAAATAAAATAAAAACCTAAACTTAAACCTAAACCTAAACATAAAAAAACTAAAATAAAATAAAATAAAATAAATTTAAACCTAAATTAAAATAAACTAAATTAAGATAAAAAACCTAAACCTAAAATAAACTAAACCAAAATTCTAAAATAAATAAAATAAAATAAACTAAAACTAAACATAAACCTAAACTAAAAAAATAAACCTAAAAATAAAACTAAAATAAAAAATAAAATGTAAACCTAAAATAAAATAATAAAAATCTAAACTTAAACCTAAAAATAAAAAATAAAACCTAAACCTAAAAAATAAACAAAATAAAAAACCTAAACTAAAATAAATAAACTAAACTAAATATAAATATAAATAAAATAAACTAAAATAAATAAGAAATAAACTAAATAAACCAAAACCTAATGGTTTACTTAATTTTAAAAAAAAACCCTAAACCCTAAACCCTGCACCCTAAATCCTTAACCTTAAACCCTAAACCCAAAACCCTAAAATTAACCCAAAACATAAAACCCAAAACCCTAAACCCTTAAACCAAAACCTAAACCCTAAACCAAAAACCTAAATCCCTAAACATAAACCTAAACCTAAGCCAAAAAAATAAACTAAAATGTAAAACTTAAACAAAAATAAAAAAACCTAAAATATATAAACTAAATTAAATAAAATAAAAAATTCAATTAAATAAAAATAAATAATAAAATAAACTAAATAAACCTAAACCTACCAGTTTACTTAATATTTTTTTAAAAAACCCCTAAACCCTAAACCCTAAATCCTAAACCCTAAACCCTAAACCCTAAAAAAATCGTAAACCCTAAAATTACAACCCTAAACCCTAAACCCTAAAAAAAATAAATAAATAAATAAAACCATAACCCTAAACCCAAAACCCTAAACCATAAACCTACAACCCTAAACCATAAACCCTAAACCTAAAACCCTTAACCCTAAAACCTTAAACCCTAAACCCCCTAAGCTAAACTCAAAACTCAAACCCTAAACCTAAACCCTAAAACTCAGAACCCTAAACCCCAAACTCGAAACCTTAAACCCTAAAACTTAAATTGTAAACCCTAAACACTAAAAGCTAAAGAGTAAACCTTAAACCCTAAACCTATAACCCTGAACCTTAAAACCCTAAACCTTAAAACTCTAAACCCTAAACCCTAAAAACCTAAAAACCTAAACCTAAACTAAATAAAACCTAAAAATAAAATAAATAAAAAAACTTAAATTTAAATAAACTAATAAAATAAAATAAAAATAAAACAATAAACTTAAACCAAAACCTAAACCTAAAAGTTAATTAAAATAAAAAATAAAAAACTAAAATAAAATAAATAATAACTTAAACTAAATTGAAAATTAAAATAAACCTAAGAATAAAATATTATAAAATAAACCTAAATTAAAATAAAATAAAACTAAATAAAACCTATGCCAAATAGAAAACCTAAAAAAGAAAAGCTAGAAATAATTAAAAATAAAACCCAAACCCTAAACTAAAAATAAAAACAAAACCCAAATAAAATGAAAATAAACAAAATAAAATAAAACTAAACCTAAACTAAAATAAACTAAACTAAGACTAACAAAACTTAAACCTAAACCTAAAATAAACTAAACCAAAATCCTTACCTAAATAAAATAAAATAAACATAAAGTAAACCTAAACCTGAACCTAAAATAAACTAAACCTAAATCATAACGTAAATAAAATCAAATAAACTAAAAGTAAACCTAAACCTAAACTAAAAAATAAAACCTAAAAATAAACTTAAAATAAAAACCTAAATTATAAATCTAAAAAAATAAAATAAAAACCTAAACCTAAACCTACTAATAAAAAATAAAACCTAAACTTAAAAAATAAAAGAAAAATAAAACTAAACTAAAAGATAAACATAAACATAAACGTAAACCTAAAAAATAAACTAAAATAAGAAACATAAACTAAAATAATAAAACTAAAATAAATAAACTAAACTAAATAAAATAAAAAATAAACCTAAATAAAAATTAAAAATAAATTAAATTAAATTAAATTAAATTAAAACTAAATAAACTAAATAAACCTAAATCTAATGGTTTATTTTATTTTTTTTAAAAACCCCTAAACCCTAATCCCTAAACCTTAAATCTTTAACCCTAAACTTTAAACTAACCCTAAACCCTAAACCCTAACCCTAAACCGTAAAACCCTAAATCATAAACCTAACTTAACCTTAAACCATTTATGGTTTATGGTTTAGGGTTTTTAAGGTTTAGGGTTTTTTTTTAGGAAAAAAACCCTAAACAAACCCTAAACCCTAAACCCTAAACCCTAAAAACCCAAACCCTAAAGCCTAAACACTAAACTCTAAACCCTAAACCCTAAACCCTAAACCCTAATCCTAAACCCTAAACCGTAAAACCCTAAATCCTAAAATCTTAAATCATAAACCCTAAGCCCTAAACCTTAAACACTAAAAACTAAAAAACCTAAACCTAAAGTAAATGAAACCTAAAAAAAATTAAACCTAGATAAAATAAAAAATAAAATAAATTAAAAACCAAAACATAAAAATATAATAAAATAAAAAATAAAAATAAATTTAAATAAAATAAATAAAAACCTAAACTAAATTAAAAAATAAAATAAACCAAAGAATAAAAACCTAAAATAAAATTAAAACTAAACATGAAATAAAAATAAAATAAACCTAAAATAAGATAAAATAAAAAATAAATAAAAACCTAAACCTAATAAATAAACCAAAGAAATAAATAAAAAATAAAACCCAAATCCTAAACTAAAAATAAAAACTAAATAGAAAATAAATATAAAATAAACAAAATAAATTAAACCTAAACATAAACTAAAATAAACCAACCTAAAATAATTAAAACCTAAACCTAAACTAAAAAAATAAAACCTAAAAATAAACCTAAAATTGAAATCTAAAACTTAAACCCTAAACCCTAAACCCTAAAAAGCTAAAAACTTAAACCTAAACTAAATAAAATGTAAAAAAATAAATAATAAAACCCAAAGAAAAATAAAATGAAAAAGATAAAAAAAAATAAAAACATAAACTAAGACCTAAAAAGATAATAAAATAAAAAATGAAAAATAAACTAAATAAAAATAAATAAAAACATAAATTAAATGAAAAAAATAAAAAACCTAAATAAAATAAAAATTAAGTGTAAACTAAAAATAAAATAAACCTAAAATAACAATAATATAAACCTAAACCTAAACTAAGATAAACTAAACTAAAATAAATAAAACCTAAACCTAAACCTAAAATAAACTAAACCTAAACCTAAACCTAAACTAAATAAAATAAATTAAATTAAAAATAAACCTAAACCTAAACTAAAAATAATACATAAAAATAAACCTAAAATAAAAACCTAAAACCTAAACCTAAATAATTAAAATAAAATCCTAAGCATATACCTAAAAATAAAACCAAAACCTAAAAAATAAATTTTGAATAAAACTAAACTAAAAAAATAAACTTAAACAAAAAAAAAAACCTAAAATAAATATACATAAAATAAATAAACTAAACTAAATAAAAAAATTAACCTAAATAAAAAATAAAAAAAATAAATAAATAAAAATTAAATAAACTAAAATAAAATAAAAAAAGTTTAATTAAAAAAATAATAATAATAAAACACGAATAAAAAAAACCTAAACCCTAAACCCTAAACACTAAAACCCTAAACACTAAACCCTAAACCCTAAACCCTAAACACTAAACCCTAAAACCTACAACCCTAAACCCTAAAAGCTAAACCCCAAATCCTAAATCCTAAACCCTAAATCCTAAACACTAAACCCTAAACCCTAAAATCTACAACCCTAAACCCTAAAACCTAAATCCCAAACCCTAAGCCTTAAACCCTAAATCCTAAATGTTTAAAACCTAAACTTCACCTAAACTATATAAAACCTAAAAATAAAATAAATAAAAGAACATAAACCTAAATAAATAAATAAAATAAAATAAAATAAGAACCTAAACTAAAACCTAAACCAAAACCTGTTCCCAAACCTAAAAATAAAATAAAAACAAAACATAAAATAAAATAATAGAAATAAAAACCTAAGCTAAATTATAAAATAAAATAAACATAAAAATAAAAATCCTAAATAAAATAAAAATAAATGTAAAATAAAAAAACCTAATATAAAATAAAATAAAAACCTAAACCTAAAAATAAATAAAAAATAAAACCCAAATCCTAAACTAAAAATAAAAACTAAACCTAAAATAAACAAAATAAACAAAATAAACCTAAACATAATCTAAAATAAACTAAAATAAAATAAATGAAACCTAAACCAAAACTTAAAATATAATAAACCAAAACCCAAAACTAAATAAAATAAAATAAACTAAAAAATAAACCTAAACCTAATCTAAAAAAATAAAACCTGAAAAATAAACCTAAAATAAAAACCTAAAACCAAAACCTAATAAAATAAAATAAAAACCTAAACCTAAACCTAAAAATTTAAAAAGAAAACCTAAATCAAAAAAATATAATAAAAATAAAACTAAACTGATAAATAAACATAAACCTAAATAATAAACTAATATAAAAAACCAAAACTAAAATAAATAAACCAAATTAAACAAAAAATAAAAATAAAAAATAAAATAAACTAAAATAAATAAATGAATAATAAATAAGCTCAATCAACCTAAACCTGCCGATTTACTTAATTTTTTTAAAAAGAACCCTAAGCCCTAAGCCTTAAACTGTAAATCCTAAACCCTAAAACTAAGCCTAAACCCTAAATCCTAAACCTATAATCCTAAACACTAAACCCTAAATGAACCGTAAACATTAAACAAACCATAAAGCCTAACCCTAACCCTAAACCCTAAACCCTAATCCCTAAACACTAAAACCTTAAACCTTAAACCCTAAAAACCCAAAACATTAAAGCCTAATCCCTAAACCATAAACCCTAAACCCTAAACTAACCCTAAACCCTAAGCTAACCTTAAACCCTAAACCCTAAAACCTTAAACCCCAAAGCCTAAACATTACACCCTAAACCTTGAACCCTACACCCTAAACCTTAAAACCATAAACCCTAAAAACCTAAACCCTGAACTCTAAAACCCTAAACCCTAAACCCTAAAAACCTAAAAAATGTAAACCTAAACTAAATAAAATCTAAAAATAAAATAAATAAATAAACCTAAACCTAAATCAAATTAAAACATAAAAAAAATAAAAACCTAAACCTAAAATTAAATAAAGTCAAAAATAAAAATAAACTAAAATAAGTAAAGGAAAACCTAAACAAAACTTAAAAATACAATAAACTTAAGAATAAAAAAACTTAATAAAATAAAAAACTAAACGTAAATGAAAATTAAAATAAACCTAAAAATAAATAAAAAGTAAAACTTAAACCTTAAACTAAAAGAAAAACTAAACTAAAAATAAAAATAAACCTAAACCTAAAGTTAAACTAAAATAAACTAAACTAAAATAAATAAAACCTAAACTTAAACCTAAAATAAACTAAACCTAAACCTAAACAAAATAAAATAAATAAAACTTAAAAAAACCTAAAATTAAACTAAAAAACAAAACCTAAAAATAAACCTAAAATAAAAACCTAAAACTTAAACTTAAAAAAATATAATAAAAACCTAAACCTAAACCAAAAAAAATAAAAACTAAAAACTAAACCTAAAAAATAAAATAAAAATAAAGCTCAATTAAAAAAACTTGAACCTAGAAAATAAACTAAAATAAAAACCTAAACTAAAATAAATAAACTATATTAAATAAAAATAAAAAATAAACCTAAATAGAAATAAAAAATAGAATAAACTAAATAAACTTAAACCTATTAGTTTACTTAATTTATAAAAAAAAACCTAAACCTTAAATCCTAAACTCTAAACCCTAAACCCTCAACCTACAACCCTAAACCTACAACCCTAAACTGTAAACCCTAAACCCTAAAACCCTAAACACTAACTCCTAAACCCTAAACCCTAAACTCTAAAACCCAAAACCCTAAACCCTAAACCCGAAAATCTACAACCCTAAATCTTAAACCCTAAACTAACCTTAAACCCTAAACCCTAAAACCTAAACTAACCCTAAACCCTAAGAATGTCTAGAACCTTGATGGTAGGAACATCACCCTCAACTAGCCTCAATTTAGAAGAGCTAGGACGTAAAGGTGGTGGGTCCAGAATGCTGGTGGATATGGAGGTGGTGGTTGGAGCAGTGGTGGTTATGGAGGTGGGAGGAGTGACGGAGGTTGCAGCCGTGGTGGTGGTAGAAGGAGAGATTAGGGATATGATGGCAAATCTTGGTACTCGAGAGACGGGGGTGGTTTCGATGGGAACTAGAGAAACTAAAGAACGACTGATTCGATCTGCTACTTATGGAACTATGTCTTTAGAATAAAGACGGTTCAACTTATCTAGGGTTTTTGATTTGGTCTATGGGTGCTCATTTTTTATTTATGTTGTCGCTTGTGCCTTAGAAAACTTGTGGTGCTACTTGGTTCATGAAAACAAAAAGAAGAAATATTGAATATGAATTTGTTCTTTGTTAAAAAAGACCTTAAACCCTAAACCCTAAACTAAAACTTAAACCCTAAACCTAAAACCTAAAACCTAAACCCTAAAAAAAAGCTAAAACCTAAATCTAAACTAAATAAAACCTAAAAATAAAATAAATAAAAAACTAAACCAAACTAAAATAATAAAATAAAATAAAATAAAAACATAAACTACACCTAAACCTAAATCTAAAAAAATAAAAATAAAAATAAAAACTAAACTAAAATAAAATAAATAAAACCCTAAACTAAACTAAAAATTGAAAAACCTAAATAAAATAAAAATTAAACATAAAAGAAAAATAAAATAAACCTAAACTAAAATAAAATAAAAACTAAATAAAATCCTAAACCTAAAAATAAAACTAAAAATTAAATAAAAAATAAAACCTAATTTCTAAACTAAAAAAAAACATAAACCTAAAATGAAAAAAAAATAAACCTAAACCTAAACTAAATAAAACTAAATTAAAATAAATAAATCCTAAACCTAAACTTAAAAGAAATTAAACCTAAATCTAAATGTAAACTAAATAAAATAAACAAAACCTAAAATAGAAAATAAAACCTAAAAATAAACCTAAATTAAAAACCTAAAACCTAATCCTAAAAAAAACTAAAAACCTAAACCTTAACATAAAAATAAAAAATAAAACATAAACTTAAAAAAAATAAAATATATATAAACTAAAATAAAAAACTTAAACTAAAATATATAAATCTAGTATAAATTAATTAAACTAAATAAAGATTAAAAATAAAATAAACTCAAATAAATAAAAAATAAACTAAATAAACCTAAACTTTCTAGTTTACTTAATTTAAATAAAAAACCCTAAACCCTAAATCCTAAGCCCTAATCCCTAAACCCTAAAGCTAACCCTAAAACCTAAACCCAAAACCTGTAACACTAAACCCTAAACCCTAAACCCTAAAACCCTAAACCCTAAACCCTAAACCTTAAACCCTAAAACCTTAAACCCTAAACCCTAAAACCTTAAAACCCTAAACCCTAAAACCTGCAACCCTAAACCCTAAACCCCAAACCCTAAACTAACCCTAAACCCTAAACCCTAAACCCTAAACTGACTGTAAACTCTAAGAATGGTCTAAACCTTGACGGTAGGAACATCAACGTCAACTAGCCTTAGTCTAGATCTAACGGTGGAGGCGAAGGTGGAGGCATCGATTATCGTAGTGGTTGTTGGGTATCTAGAGCTGCTAGTGGATATGTAGGTGGGGGTGGTCGGAGCAGTGGTGGTTATGGAGATGGGAGGGGTGACGAAGGTTACTGGCGGATATGATGGTGGATCCCTCTACTCGAGAGGCTATGGTGGTTCTGATGGGAACTGGAGAAACTGATGATCAATCCGATCTGTTACTTATAAAATTGTGTCTTTACAGCAGAGATAATTTGACTTATCTAGGGTTTTTGATTTGCTCTATGGGTGCTCATTTTTTATCTATCTCATCGCTTGTGTCTTAGAAAACTTAGGGTGTTACTTGGTTGATAAATTGAAAAGAAAAAATGTTGAATCTGAATTTATTCTCTGATAAAAAAATAAAAATAAAAAAAACCTTAAACCCTAAATCATAAACTAAAACATAAACACTAAACATAAAACCTAAACCCTAAACCCTAAACACTAAACCCTAAACCCTAAACCCTAAACCCTAAACTAACCCTAAACCATAAACCCTAAAAAGCTAAAAACCTAAACCTAAACTAAATAAAAATTAAAAATAAAATAAATAAATAAAACTTAAACCAAAATAAAATAAAAAATAAAATAAAATAAAAGCATAAAATAAAACCTAAACCTAAACTTAAACCTAAAAAGAAAATAAAATAAAAAATAAAAATTAAACTAAAATAAAATAAATAAAAACCTGAACTAAACTAAAAAATTAAAAATCTAAATAAAATAAAACTAAACCTAAAATAAAAATAAAATAAACCAAAAATAAAATAAAATAAAAATGAAATAAAAAGCTAAACCTAAAAATAAACCTACAAATAAATAAAAAATAAAACCTATACCCTAAAGGTAAAAAAAACCTAAACTTAAAATAAAAATTAAATAAACAAAATAAAATAACTTAAACCTAAACTAAAATAAACTAAATTAAAATAATAAAAACCTAAACTAAAACCTAAAATAAACTAAACCTAAACCTAAACCTACATAAATAAAATAATATAAACTTAAAGTAAACCTAAACATAAACTAAAAAATAAAACTTGAAAATAAACCAAAAATAAAATCCTAAAACCTAAACCTAAAAAATAAAATAAAAACCTAAACCTAAACCTAAAAATAAAAAATCAAACCTATACCTAAAAAATAAAATAAAAGTAAAACTCAACTAAAAGATAAACCAAAACCTAAAAAATAAACTAAAATATAAAACCTAAACTAAAATAAATAAACTAAGCTAAATTAAAATAAAAAATAAACCTAAATAAAAATAAAAACAAACCTAACAAAAGCCTTAATCCCACTAGGGATCTACATGAATCCTCTCCATTGTCCTATTATGTGTCAAATTCTCATTTAAATCAAGTATACTAAGATCATTTTTATACATCTTAACCAAGTCTTTTAAGTCTCTACCTTTCTTAACATAAGGCAAATCTAATGCATTTACTTTCTTAATCCATCGGACGCCTGGCTTTATGTGGCCAAACCATCTAAGGCGACTCTCCTAATCTTATCTACCATGAGCCCAACTTTTCTCGAATATACTCATTTTGCATTCTATCTTTAAGAGTAAAGCCACTCATCCACCTAAGCATCCTCATCTCGTAACACTTAACTTAGTCTTATGCTTCTTTTATTGGCCAACATTCTCAACCATAAGTCATAGGTCTTACCACCATCTTATAAAATTTTCCCTTAAGTTTAAGTGTAACTTTTCTATCACAATTGGCCTTCCTTCACTTCAACCATCCAACTTGAATTCTACTAATAACATCTCCATCTATTTCACCATCATTTTGAACAATAGAGCCTAAACCTAAATAAAAATAAAAAATAAAATAAACTCAATAAACCTAAACCTACCGGTTTACTTACCTAAACCTTACGTCCTAAACCCTAAAGCTACAATCCTAAACCTTAAATCCTAAACCCTAAAACCCAAAACCCTAAATCCTAAACCCTAAACCCTAAATCCTAAACCCTAAACCCTAAACCCTAAACCCTAAACTTAAACCTACCAGATTACTTTATTTTTTATGTATAATTGTATTTATCTTATAATTTATAAACTATAGTATCAATTATATTTTATAAATATTTAATTAAATGTATCATATATTTTTATAAATTATTTATTAAATATATAATTAAAATATTATAAGTTAGATTTACTCATACTTTGAAGATAATATATGAATTATTACCAAACTTAATATTAATTATTTAACAAATTACTTATCGAACAATAGCCGAGTATGTTCATGAACATAAACAAGCGAGTAAGACCATGTTCATGTTCAATTCGTTTAACATCCGAGTTTTTAAAAATTATTCAAGCTTGATTGTTTATTAATTTGAACAAACATGTACAAGCATTAATCAAGCTGAGTTCGAGTAGTTCAATGAGTGCACTATTCATTTACAGCCCTAGGCCTTAAAACCATAAACCATAAATCATAAACCCTAAACCCTAAAACTTACAACCCAAAATCCTAAATCATAAACCCTAAATGCTAAACTAACCTTAAAACTCTAAACCCTAAACTAATCCTAAACCCTAAGAATGGGCAGAACCTTGACGGTAGGAACATCACGATCAACTAGTCTTAGTATAAATCTGGTGGTGGAGGCGAAGGCAGAGATGACGATTATCACGATGGTGGAGGGGATCCGGGAGGTGTGTTGATATGAAGGTGGTGGAGCAAGGGAGAGGAAGAGCACGGAGGTTACATCCATGGTGGTGGAGGGAGAGACAGGATATGATGGTGATCCGTTACTCAAGGAGGGGTGGTTTCGATTGGAGCTAGAGAAACTGAAGAACAGTTGATCCAATCTACTGCTTATGGAACTATGTCTATACAATATAGATGGTTCTACTTATCTGGGGTTTTGGATTTCTCTATGGTTGCTTGTTTTTTATCTATGTCATCACTTGTGTCTTAAAAAACTTGGGGAGCTTCTTGGTTAATGAAATAGAAAAGAAGAATTATTGAATCTAAATTTGTTCTTTATTAAAAAAAACCTTAAACCCTAAACTAAAACTTAAACTATAAACCTAAAACCTAAACCCTAAACCCTAAACCCTAAACCCTAAACCTTAAATCCTAAACCCTAATCCCTAATCCCTAAACCCTAAACCATAAACACTAAACCCTAAACCCTAAACCCTAAACCTTAAAACACCAAATCCTAAACCCTAAACCCTAAACCCTAAACCCTAAAACCTACAACCATAAACCCTAAACCCAAAACCTAAACTAACCCTAAACAATAATCCCTAAACCTTGGATAAAGATGTCATTAGGAGTAGATCTAAAGAATGACCTAGTCCTAACATAGTTATGGTAGCTAAAGAAAATGTCTTCAAGAGACTTTCCCTTGACTATTAGAGATTTGAATACCCTAAATCATATTATAATACCATATATTATAGTATAATGTAGCATCATATATTTGAGCATGTGGTGATATGTTATTGGATGTTATAAGATATTTTGAAATGATTTAGTATATTATGGTATTGTGCCCTATAGTCTATATTAATATAAATCATAAAAATACTGATTTAATAAATCAGATGATGAAATTTGTTAAATTTGAAGTGGGAATTTGGGTGTAGTACCAAAGGTGTGATATGCCACTTGTAGTCTAAAAAGTGAGATTTTATGTTCAAAATAAATATTATATGTTCTAGCATAGTATAACATCATATATCATAATATATTATTCTATGCATTTTAAATTCTTTTAGAATTTTACAATCATGCAGTCAATCCTGCATTAGCATTATTTAAAAAAAAAATTATTTAGACTTTAAAATGGTGGAATTTGGCCAAATTCATAATAGGTAGAGCATGGCATCATAATATATTATTCAAATTTAAAATATGTAAGTGATACGACTAAAATATCTAGTTTTTTATTGTTTAGACTAATTTTATGATTTTTTATCTTAAGTAATCTTACAACATAATGCATTATAGCATACTATTATGTATTACTACTTATTGTTTAGCATATTTTAATTTGTTATAGAATGACGTAGTAGAGTTTGTTCTGGTATAATTCAAAAAAATACTAATTTATAGGCTGAGATGATGGGATTTGGCTAAATTTAAGGTAAGCTTTAAGGAACATCATTAGGGATGTGCTATGGTGTGTCATTTAACCAAAAGAATGGATTTTTGCATCCAAAATAAATTTTCATTTTTCAACCAAATTTTATAAATTATTTGCTTAAAGTGATTCATTTTAAGGTGTAAAGTAAGATAATATATTATATGAAAGCATATTAAAATATAATTTACATAACAATAGAACTTCAGGTATATATGAATGTGGTGGTGTGTTACAAAATGTTATTGCACATTTTAGTATGTTTTACTTTTGTTATAATACATTGAGTCAAAACTCACAAAAATGTTAATTTGAAGGCTGAGATGAAAGAATTTGGCCAAATTCACAGCACACACCAAGAAGCAGCACCAAAATTATGTTATTTTATACCATTTCTAATAGAGAAATAACAATTTTACATCCAAAATGAACATTATTCATATTTTGAGAAAATTTTGTTAATTTTCTTTTTAAGTGATTCTAATGAGGTGTAATGTTAAACAATATATTATATTATAGAAAATTATAATATAACATCATATATTATAATAAAATATAGTGTGTTAATTCACACTATAATATGTTTAGCATGATATTGTATAGTTAGTTTGAGCATGCACCATAACAAATCATAAAATGATGAATATAATGTTAAGGTGATGTAATTTGAACGAATACATTGTTAGGCTTTTGGTTGAGGTATTAAAGGTGTGCTTAAGAGAAGAAATAAGATTTGATGAGAATTCCATGTTAAGGACATGGAGGGAGATCCACTAGGGGATCACACATGCATTGGACATGACATGTGATGGGTCTATGTCGAGGGCATAGATAAAGAAAATTTGATGGGGATAAGATTTGAATTTCATTTGATTATATGATTTGTGGAAAGAAGATCCACTGGGGATAGGAATCTATAATCCACTACGAATTAAGATTGAATTAACTTTAATTTATTTTATTTTAATTGATGTGGAGGCATATCTGCTAGAGATATGGGCTTGAGTCCACTAGGATTGGCTATATGAACCTTCCACTAGCAGTGTTGAGCTATCGGGATTTGGATTTGAGTTTGATTTCATAGATTTATTTGGGGATGTATCCACTGGGAATAAGAGTTTTGTTGGATTTCTTTGATTTAGACTATGCTGGGGGAGTTGGTTTAATTTGGCTCCACTAAGGCAGTTGGTTTTGAATTTGATCTATTTGATCGACTTGTTTATATATGATTTGGGGCACCACTAGGGAGAAAAGTGTGTTTTAAGTCCACTGGGAAAAATTAGATTGGGTTTAATTTAATTTGAGTTAATAGATGGACCTTGTCGGTGTCCAATTGACTCACTGAGAAGGGGCTATATCACCTCAGGCTTATAAATCAAAAAAGATAGTCTACCAGCTACGGGTTAAAGCTAGTAAACCTAAGGGATTTCCTTTGTATGTGCAACCGCTATCCTAGGAAGACGGCATAACAGACTTACATCTTCCAAAGCAAGGAACAATCGCTAGGGAGACTACTGAGTGAATGCCGCTGGGGACTTATGTCAACTCAAAAGTAATCAGGGTTAATTTTATCTTAATTTTATGTGATTTGATATGGTTTGTTTGGTTTAGTTTAATTTTGAATTGAGGGCATATCCGCTAGGGATGTGAGCTCAATCAAATTTGATAGATCTAATTTATGGACTTTGTCGGTGAGCGATGGACCCACTGAGAAGAGGTTATATCAAACTTGTCCTATCTCAGATTTATAAATCCAAATGGATAGTCTACTGGTCATGTGGTAGAGCTAGCTAACCTAAGGGGTTTCCTTTTCGTGTGCAATGATTGTGCTAGGAAGAAGGCATAGCAGACTTAAATTTTCTAAAGCAAGGAACAATCACTGGGGTGACCTGTTAGTAGCATAATAAATCAAACTCGACTTAGGGGTGACTACTGAGTGAATGCTGCTGGGGACTTATATCAACTCAAGAGTAGTTAAGCTATTATTATAGGGAGTTTGCTGACACTGCCCTAAAGATAAGATACCTGCTTAGGAAAAGGTACTGCTAGGGGTGTCCTCCTAATCCATAAGTGAATATATATTTTCTTTATATGTTTGCATGGACCTTGTTGTTGTGTGAGGGACCACTCTGAGAAGGGGCTATGTCGACCTTGACCTAACTCAGATTTATTGGACCAAGGGAGAATATGCACATCCACAGGTGGATTCTCTAACCACAGGGATGGTTACTAGGACAGGGGCACTATCTGTGATAGAAACCTTGGTAGTGTCTAAGTGTGGTCGCAAAGGACGTGATTCAAATTTAGTGCCCACAAGGGAGGTCTTGAAGTGCATTATCTTGAGCCCTGGAAAAGAAAGTTTATAGGTGTGTAGTGGCCAACTCAAGGAGAAAGCATAGCAAACTTACATATGTCATGAGTGGTGTATCCTAAGGTGCAAGAACCAACCAACCTAAGGTATATCTGTCAACATGAGTGGTGTATCCATTAGCATAGTGAGAACTATGGTGAAATATTTCTGCGTTCATCTATCCTTTTGAAGAGGATAAATGAAAATAGAAATATACTTCTTTGGTCAAGACACCACGTAGATCCACAGATGTTCTTATTAGGGTGATTGGGTATGACATTTAGGGGAGGTGTACTATCTCGAAAGATAGAAGTCACCACCTTACAATGGACCTAATCACCTGAATAAGGACTCCTAATGATAATGGGTCTGAATATGTACCAGAGATTTTTCCTCTACTTCACATGGAAAAGTAAAGCATGGTTTATTTTAAACTAGGTTCATTGAGTTCCCTATAGGGGAAAGCCCCCTTAGTTAATTACATCCTAAGAATGGGATTCCTTAGGAATACTCTCAATTAAGGTTAATGATCATTGTCTCTAAAGACTTTGAAGGGTTGGACTATCAATCAATTGATTTATTTTTAGAAAGTCAAGTGGGATCAATCAAGAGGAGGGAGTTCTTATCGAAGCCAATTGAAAATAAGTAGGGGATGCTTAAGATACTAGGAAGTATAGTAAGCATCCCAAAATACCTTATGGTTGGGCTTTTCATTTTTGAAATTGAATTAGTTTATTTGAGTTGAATCTTTATTAGAAGTTTAGGGCTTATAATTCCACAATACAAGGTTATGGAAATGCCTAAGAGGTGAGGATTTATGCTCATGGCCCCGAAGGGAAATAGCAACCTCAGAACCTAAATCTAAAGAGCTTTGGCGAGGGCCAAGGCATGACCTAAATCTAAGGTGAAAATGGGAATATGATTTATCTCCACAAGAAAGGATAAACCAACCAACTGTTAGACTTACAATCACCTAGGGGTGGCTGCCAACTAACTCCTCCTATGATTTTAAATTCATGTAAGCAAGTCATATGCTTAAGCAAGATAGCAAGGTTGTTATTTATTTTGAATGAGACTAAGTCCTTAATCACATTCCCTAAGAGACTAGATCATGAAGGGCATGATTAATGACTTAAATCTAATGCAAAATTATCATATATTTTATTTTCATTTTTGGGCAATTCATTTAACTTAGGCTTATAAGATTCATATGCATAATGAATGAAAAATTAGATTGTAGGCTAAAATTAGCTAGATGGGAGGTGTGTTTCCACCATGGCTCTCAAAGGTCAAGCCAAGTTCTCTGGCATGGGTGGAAGCACTCCAAATCAAGAATGAATTAATATGCTTTTTATGCATGATGTGAGAAAGAAAAGGCAACATTCAGCTAAGGGGTTGCTAATTCTTTTATCTTGATTTATAGCCTAAGCTTTAGGTGAGGTTATGAGTTATTTATTTTAAATTATAAGTTCTTTAATTTGCTAGAAGGCTTATTTTTCCCTAAGAGCCTAATCATCATCTAGGCCATACATAAAATTAGGGAAAAAACTAAGAAAATATGCCATTCTTAATGCATAAGATAAAAAATATCAAACATTTTATAAAGCTAGCACAAAAGAAGTAAAGGCAAGTGTGGTCAGGCACCACAACTCAAACCCAAAAATAAATTTGGTAGCCGAGCTCTACCCTTATACAACCCAGATTACAAATGAATTAATTACAATTAAGCAAGGAATTTATGTTATCGGGGTCTTCATTCTTCATTTCTTTATTCTTCTTTTCTTCTTTCTAATTTCTTCTTTTGGTTCCTTCTTTGGATGGAATGTGGATACTCAAAGGCTCACATGGTACATAAGATGTGATCATATAACCAATGCTCATCCTAATCCCCCATAATAATCATTCCAAAATTTTGATTGCAAAATTACATGAAAAGGAAAAAAGTAAATCTAACAAAAACCTACAAAATAGATATTAGGTAAACAAACCACACATTCCCAAGCATGTATATAAAAAAATTGGACTTAGCACCCCACACATGGGTAACCAAGTCCACTGCCTATTTTGGATTATCTTATATAAGCAACCGCACAAAAAAGTAGTTACAATTTTATTAAAGCACCCTTAAGCACAATCCCTTGCAGAAGATAATGATTAGACTAAATTGTCCTACCATTTATTCTATGCACATACACCCTAACATCCAAACTAAAATATCACATCACAAAATAAATTCAAACATCAAACCATGCACTACCTTAACATAGGACTAGAAGTAGTGACTTAGGCTAATGTGTGTGTTTTAAAAGGTTTGTGTGGTGTTCTTAGCTAGGCTTTAAGGTTTAGATTTTCTAAGTGTGAAAAGGTTCACCTTAGAAGGGTGGTCTCATTTAAGTTTTTTAGTTGATATGGGTTAATTTTATTTGATGATTTGATTTGGTTTGAATGAACCTACTTAATTACTAAAGGTTGTAAAGAGAGGAAAAGAGAAGAGAAATTCTCTTTCCTCCCTAACTTAAGTGATTTCTAAGGTAGATTCATTAATGATTTTTGTTTAGTTCATATTTTATTATTTATTTTAATTAATCCTAAGTTTATATTTTTCTCTAAACAAACCTATTCAAAAAGAAATGC
This sequence comes from Cymbidium sinense, assembly GCA_021442155.1. NCBI lineage: Eukaryota > Viridiplantae > Streptophyta > Magnoliopsida > Asparagales > Orchidaceae > Cymbidium > Cymbidium sinense. Next base: position 138,585 of record JAKCPB010001043.1, read on the forward strand.
ATTTGAAGATTAAGTAAAGTGAATTACTAACACAAAACACACAACAACTTGTTTCTTTCCTACATGTGTATCATGCACATGAATGAATCCTAAGCATATCTATACATGCGATGCAAGTATTTAGCACACCTTAATAATGAAAGCTAAGAGGGGTTGCTTAAGGAAATTTGGAATGTTTCATGTATACATGATTTTGTTAAGTAGAAGAGAGTGATTCTTTTATCTAGTTTTAATATGCACATTTACAAGTATAAAAGACAAAAGTGAGTACGATGCCATTATTAGCACCAGGGGTGTAAGGTACAAGACCTACTTAGGGCTACTTAAAGCCTCACAACCCTAGGGTTGTCCAGACTAATATACCACTTTTTTTAAATACATGTGCATATAAAAAAAGAAATGCATGGAAAGAGAATGCTAGGAGAGATTACTTAAGGAAATTTAGAATGTTTCAGGTATGCATGATTTTGTTAAGTAGAAGTGGGTGATTCTATTATCCATTTTTATAAGCACATTTACAAGTATAAAAGATATAAGTGAGTACAGTGCCATTATTAGCACCAGGGGTGTAAGGTATAAGACCTACTTAGGGCTACTTAAAGCCTCGCAACCCTGGGGTTGTCCAGACTAATATACCACTTTTTTTAAATACATGTGCATGTACAAAAAAATGCATGCAAAGAGAATCATGCAAAAAGTTTATGTTTGTTTGTTTGATTTTAGTTGATTAATTTATGTGTGAGATGTGGAATTCCTTCTTATGTCATGACATAGGAGTGTATAGGAATAGATTTCAAACAAGTTCCATGTCCTTTTCAAATGGACTATACACTTTTCAAATCCTACACAAACCTATGTTAAGAAAGAGAAGAAAAAGTCACATAACAAATTTTATACTATTCACATGCAAGCTCATGAGTACTTATAGATAGCATACTTTTCATTTGTAATGTTTGGTTTACAAGTTTTGAAAATAGTTTTGGATTTATTAGTGATAATAGCCATTCATATCTTACTTTAGAAAAAACATGCAATTTGACATAAGGGAAACTTTTAATTTTATTTTTAAAAGACATGAATGCATGATTTTCATATGACATACACATTTAGTATGCTATGACAGAAATAAAGTGATGTAAGCATGTAACTTCACTCAACCTAATTAATTCCTAAAGACAATCTTATGAAGTAAGATCATTTAAAGAGAATCAAAAGTTATTTAAAGAGACTTTCATTTTATTTTGAGTTTGATTTGAATTAAGAAAGTGTGAAATGGTTTTCTAGTCCTAACCCATTCCCACATGTGTGTATTATTTTATTTTAATTTTTAAGTGATTAGATTAATTTTATGCTTTGGTTAGGTTAAGGTGTACATTAAGTGTATTAATTACCCCTTACCTATACCACTTTAACATATTTAATAAATAATAATGTGAGCCAATGATATGACATAAAATCCACACAGGTATTTAAATCGTGAATGCATCCTAGGAAAGAAAGGTACCTAATGCAATTGGCTCATAATTAATGATTAATTAAATTAAAGGGTTTAATTTAAGTACTTTCATAACCCTTCCCACACATGTGGGTTGGATTTTGATTTCCCTAAGCTACTTAGGTTATTGAACACCTAAGCATCTACCCAAGATGAATTGATTAAGTTATGGAATGTTTTGAAAATTTTATTAAATTAATTAACCAAGTGATTAGGGTATTTGCCCTTAATTAAGTTTAGATTAAGGAAGGAAAGGGGTTTAGGGAATTATGGTGAAAAATTCCTATATGGGGAAGTATCCTTTAAATCTGTTGAGAGAAATGAAAGAGACAAGCATATAGAAATTCATCTTTTTAGGATGTCATGTAGATCCATAGATCTACTTATTCAGGTGATCGAGTATGTCATCAAAGAAATAATGTACTATCTCAAGGGATAAAGTCACTACCTTTTAATGAACCTAATCACCTCAATAAGGACTCCTAAAGACGATGGGTCTGCATATGTACTAGAGATTCTTTTCGTACTTTACATGGAAAGGTAAAGCAGAGTTTATTATAAATTGGGTTCGTTAAGTTTCCTATAGGGCCAAGCCCCCATAGTTAATTACATCTTAAGGAATGGGATTCTTAGAAAACACTCAAGGTAAATGCTCGTTGTCTTTGAAGATTTCAATAGGAAAGGACTAACAATAGATTGGTTTATTTTTGAAGATCAAATGGGATTGATCAAAGGAGGGAGTTATTATTGAAGCCCATGATGCTAGAAATCAAGGCATCTCAAACTATCCTATAGCTTTTACATTTTGAAATTGATTTAATTTATTTCAGTTGTATTTTTTATTAAAAATTTAGGACTTATGATTCCTTAACACAAGATTAAGGAAATGCCTAAAAGGTGACGATTTAAGCTTATGGCCCATAAAGGGGAGAAGCAATCTCAAAACCTAAATCTAAGGAGCTTTGGCCAGAGTCAAAAGCACAACCAAAATCTAATGCAAAAATGGGTAATTGGTCTGCCTCCACAAGAGAGGACAAACCACCTGACAGCTTTGACTTACAATCGCCTGGGGGTGACCACTAACTAACTCCTTCTATAATTTTAAATACATGTAGGCAAGTCTTTATGCTTATGCAAGATAGCTAGGCTGTTATTTGTTTGGAAAGAGACAAAGTCCTTAAACTCACTCCCTAAATAAACTTGATCATGTAAAGGGACATGCTTCAAATGACCTAAACCTAATGCAATTTAAATTTCATTTTATTTTCATTTAGAAAAATTATTTTGACTCAGGCTAATAGGATTCATATGACTAATGCATGAGAAATGAGATTATTGGCTAAAATCAGTGAGAAGGGAGGAGGTAAGTTTTTAGGATGCCTCTCAAAGGTCAAGCCATGTTTCTCTAGCAATGGTGGAAGCCCTCCAATCAAGAGTGAAATAAGATACTATTGTGCATGATATTATAAAAGAAATGCTCATCTAGCTAAGAGGTTGCTAATTCTTTTATCTTGATTTTAATTTTAGGATTTAGGTGAGGTTATGAGTTCTTTATGTTTAATTTGAGTTATTAAGTTGGGTAAAAAATTTATTTTTCCCTAAATAGCCTAATCCACATCCAGGTCATACATAAAGCAAGGAAGAAACTAATAAAAGTGTGCCACTTAATGTACAAGCTAAAAAAATCATCAATCAATTTATAAAGCTAATCGTAAAAAAAATAATAGGCCGTTGTGGTTGAGCACCACCGTACAAACTCAAAAAATATCAAATATGGATAGCTAAGCTCTATCCTTATACAACCTAGATTACAAATGAATTAAATTATAATTAAGCAAAGAATTCATTGTTATGGGGGTCTTCATGCTTTCTTCTTCTTTCTTTCTTTTCTTCTTTCTTCTTCTTTTCTTATTTTCTTCTTTGGTTCCTTCCTTTGGATGGTTGGATGGTAAATACTCCAAGGCTTCACATGGTGCATAAGATGGGATTTTATGACCAATTTTCATCCAAACCCCCATAACAATTATTCCAAAATCCTAATTATACAAATTTTTACATGAAAAGGAAAAGTGGAAATCTAACTAGCACCTACCAAAACAAAGGTTAGCTAAAATAAACCACACAAATATCAAGCATGTATATTGGACTTATCACCCCACACATAGGTGACTAGGTCCTCCTGGCCTATGGATTATGCTTAGGGGTATAAAGAACCTACAAGTAAAAGCATTTAAATTTTTATTTATGATAACGCCCCTTAAGCACAATCCCCCTTCTTAAGAATGTCCACCATTCATTCTATAGCATACACCCACATCCAAAACATATATCACAAAACAAAATATATCAAACCATGCACCAACCTAACCTAAAGCTAGAAGTGGTGACATAGAAGGAGAATTGGGATATGTTAGGATCCTAACTAAAGAAATTGAAGAACAATGATCCACACAAATAAAATATGCCTTTATAGTAGAGATTCTACATATCTAAGATTTTCTATTTTCATGGGTGCTCATTTTATCTATGCTTTTTGTGTCTTAGAAACTTGTGAAGCTACTTGGTTGATGAAATCAAAGAAAAATATTAATTTGAATTTGTTCCTATAAAAAAATTTAAAAAAAAAAATCCTAAAACCCCTAAAACATAAACTAAAACTAAAACCCTATCCTAAAACCTAAAACCTAACCCTAAAACCCTAAAACCTAAAAAACAATCAAAAATAAATCAAACCTAACCCAAACCAAACCTAAAATGTGCTAAACTAAACTTGTAATGTTGTTGAAGTTTTAAAGCTTTAAATTTTCTAAGTGTGAAGAACGTGTTCAACTTAGAGGAGGGTTTCATTTATTTTTGGGTTGATTTTATTTCATGTTTTGATTTGATTTAAGTGGATCCTACAATTAATTACTAATTATGAAGAGAGGAGAAGAGAACTTCTCTTCCTTCCCAAACCTAAGTAATTTCTAAAGTAGATTCACATTTTAGTCATTTGGTGAATAGACTAAATGTTTAATCAATCCTAAGTTTAGATAAACTCTAAACAAACCTATTAAAAAAAAGAAAGGCACTTTAAGATTAAATAAAATGAATCAAAATTCACATAACACTTATTTCATTTCTTTTCCCAACATATATAACATGCATATGGATGGACCCTAAGCATATCTATACATGAAATGAGAGTATTTAACACACTTTATGATGCATGCTAAGCAATCCATTTAAGAAAATTTAGAAGTTGAATATGCATGATTTTTCTTAAGTAGAAAGGGTTTTCCTTATCTAAATTTTCACATACATTCATGAAAGTAAGAAAGGCATAAGTGAGTACAGCGCCATTGTTAACCATAGGTGTAAGGTTCAAGACCTTCTACTCACAACCTGGGGTTGGACTAATATACCACTTTCCTTAAATACAAATATGTATATAAAAGAAATGAAATTAGAAAAGGAAAAAGCAAAAGTTGTTTAATGGATTCATTTTTGTTTATGCAATTAATGCATGTAACCTTTCTTAGGTGATAGCATAGGGATGAATAGGGTATAGAATTAAGTAAGTGTTGGGTTCTTTTCAAATGAACCCTACATCTTACCAACTCCTATTCAAAACTATGCTAACATAAGAAAGAAAGGAAATCTATACTAAGCATGACTTTATAATCTATCACATGCAAGCTTATAATTAAAGTATAAGTAGCATACTTTTAGATTTGGTATTTGATTTATGTAATTTGAAAATAATTTGGATTTAGTAGTGATAATAGCCACTCATATTTCTACTTTAGCCAACACATGCAAATTTGACATAAAGTAAACAATTTCATTTTAAAATTTTAATTTCAAAATTATGAATGCATGAAATCACATGGAATACAACTTAACATGTTGGGAAAGATTCAAAGTAATGAAAGAATGTAAAATAACTCACTTCACTTAAATCCTAAAGGCATTCTTATAGAATAAGAAAATTTAGAATAAATCAAAGTGAATTTCAAAGTGATTTTTGTTTAGTTTGAAGTTTGATTTTATTTTGAAAAGGTGAGATGAGTTTTCTATTCCTAACCCATTCCCACATGGGTTTGATATTTTTGTTTAATGTTTAGGTAATTAAATCCATTTTATTGATTATTGATTAGGGTATGAATTAAGTAGCTTAATTAACCCTTACCTACACCACCTTAGAAGAATCAACTAGATAATTATGAGCCAATGAGATGACATAAAACCCATAAGGAATTTAAATTTGCAATGCACCTAATAATAAAAAGAACTAATGTAATTTGGCTCACAATTAAAAGTTAATTAAGCTAAGGGGTTTAGCTTAAGTAATTTCAAAACACCCTTTCACACATGTGAATTGGGTTTTGATTTTGTTAATTGAACTTAGGCCATTAAACACCTAAGCATCTATCCATGGTAGATTAATTAAGTTCTAAAACTTTTTAGAATTTCTAGAAAATTGATGAAGGGGATAATTAATGAATTAACCCTTAATTAAGAGGAGATTAAGGAGAAAAGAGGGGGTTTAGGGAATAGCTTAGAAGAAATGCCCCAAAAATATTCCATAAACCTCCTACTCACTAGATCTGACCTTAATCAACCCTAATCATACCCTAATTATGCTTAATTACATAAGAAGGGTAATTAATGAATCCATATGCAATTATTCTAATTAAGCCTTCAATAAATCCCAAGAAAATTAGGGGAGGCAAGTCATCCCCTAAAACTTACCCAAGAAATTTGGGATTAATAGAGGCCTAGTTAAAGAGTAATTAGAAAAATACACTTTCCAATAAAACCCAAATTCAAAGAAAAGCATAATTCAAAACTCATCAAAATAAATTTTAAAATGTTCTAAGTTTAATTATCTATCCATAATGTTTTATTTCATAATTTTCTAAATTTTCTATAAAAGTGTTATGAATTTTGGAAGGTTCTAAATTAATAGAAATTAACTAAGCATTTTAACTAATCCTACTAATCTCACGGGCGCCATGCATGGGGCAATATGCTTTACATGTGTTGGCGTAGGGATCACTTAAGTCATCACGGGTGGCGCGGCTTTTATTCGTGGTCATCCGATCAAAGATCAGATGGCTAAGGATCTCCCTGCATTTTAAAAAGGGTAAAAGGATTTCTAAACATGCTAAATAATCTCAATCGCCCATCATGATGGATGACCGAGATCATCAAGTTCTTCCCTTGATCAATAGAGATCCATGATCAGGGGAAGATCTAAGCTTGATTTAGCATAATCAAACCAAATTCAACCCACACCATCTAAAGAGAGAGCAAATAAATGATCAAAAATTGATGGGGTGAAAATTTCTTTCACAATGCTCCACGCCACATTGAGTTTAATGGTCAAAAAATCCCATCCCTCGTAAGAGGTGATCACCGGTGCTCGATTCCCTTGAAGAAGTTTCATCTGGTTGAGATGAAGCCTTACTGAGAGTATGAACACTTGAGGTTGAGTAGATCAATGTATGGACCAACTCTTCCTTGCTTGAGCTTCAACTTTGATCCAATTCTGTCTCTCCTTTCGTTTAGAACTTCAGAGAGAGCTTAGGAAAGCTTGACTTGACCCTTTGATGGAGTGTACAAGAGCAATTGGATTCAAATGGAATATATAAGAAGTTGGAATTTCACTCTACCTCCCCTATTTTTCACTATTCAAAAGCAGAGAAAAAGGAAAATGGGAAAAGCTCTAGGAGACTTAGGATCAATCTCCAATGGCTCCTCTAGCTTCCTGTCCTTCAATCGACCTTGAGTGAATGAAAATAGAAGTGGAAATGTATCTCTTGAAGGGCGATTGATCATTGATCAATTGATCATATTGATATTTTGATGTGCACATGGTGGGAGAGAGAGTATTCCAACCTCCTTAATTTTGAGTTTAAGGAGTTTGAAAATTTTAATTTTAACCCATGGGTTGAATTTGGTCTATGGACCAAATGGGCTGACCCAAACACATTGACACACTCATCACTAAGTCCCCTTGAGCTTAAAGAAAGCCTCAAGTGATTGTGAAGAGGGTATGACCAAAATTACCCATGATTAGGCCAAAATTTGTTCTATGGCCTAGGGTAGATGGTCATTTTGCTATTTTTCCACTTTGGACATGTTGTATGTGGAGAAACTAGTTTGGCCAAGTTTCATGAGATTTGGAATTCATTTGATAGGTTTGGCTCATGTTGACCCATTTAGGTCAAAATGGGTCAACTTAAGTGACCAATAGGTCAAATTGAGTCAACAAGGGTTGGGTCAAGTTCATATGACCATTTGAAATGTTTTGGTGGCTTTGGTTTGATTCAAATTGGTATATATTTGGTTTTGGCTCATATGAGTTCATTTAGGTCAAATGGGTCAAGTTGACCAATTTGACCCATTTGACCTATTTGAGGTCAAGGTAGTTTAGGTTAGTTAGTATGGAGTGGATTGGTATCTTTGTTTCCAATAAATTTTGGTTAAGTTCAATTTTGGCTCAACATGACCCCTTTAGTCATGTTGTCAAGGTCAATTGGGCTAGGTTGGGTCTAGTTGGCCAATTGAGCTTTGGTCAAGTTCCACAAGTGATTTGGGATGGACTTGACCCATTGGTTCAATCAATTTGGTTTAGATCAAGTTTTGACACATTTTGACCCTTTAGGTCAAAACTTGGGTCAAGCCATTTGGGCTAGGTTAGGCTCAAATGTTAGCTTGATCAAATTCAAACATAGGTCATGAGTGAACTTAGATCAATGGTTTCAATCAATTTGGCCTATGGTGGAACTTGGCTATGTAAGGTTTCATTTTAGGTTAAGTGACTTGGTCAACCAGGTTTGACTTGGTTTGACCCAATTTGATTGATTGATCATCCCATGATGATTGTTGATCATGAGAGGAATATATGAGTTTTGTTCAATCCAATTTGGTTAGGATCAAAATTTGGCTCATAAGGGTACTTTAGGTCACTTTGGGTCAAGTGAGCCTAAGTGGGTCAAATGGCTTGGTCAAAGCTTGATTTGAAGTTGGTTGATCTTGTATATGGACTCATGATTGAAATTTAAATCCATTTACAAGTGGTTTGAAGTCAAATGGATTTTGATCCATTTGAAAATTTCATATTCAAAGGGAGAATATGAAAGGGTTTAGGGTTTGATTTTGGAATTGATTTTTGATTTGGTGATTGAAGTTTGGATTTATATATGAGCTCATGATTGTAGGGTTGATTGAACCATGAGAGAACATCAAGAGTTTGGCTTGATTTGAAAGTGATTTGGCTAAGTTCAAGATTTTGACTTGAAAGGCTTAGATTGGATTTTGAATGGATTTCAATTTTGATTTGGAATAGGTTTTGATTGTTTGAATTTATATTTCATTTATATATGTGAATATAAATAAGATTATAAATTGATCATGAGAAAATTTCAAGAATTTGAAGTGGTTTAATTATGATTTAGGTTAAATCCACTAAAGGGATTTAAAAGATTTAAGGAAAATTTTAAATTAAAATTTAATTTTTGAATTGGATTGATTGATTTATATTTATACTTTATATATGAGAATATAAATGAGAATAAAAAATTTTTGAGAAAATCCCATGAGTTTGAAATGGTTTGATCAAGATTTAGGTTAAATCCATTAAAGGGAATTTAAAGGATTTAAGGGAGTTTTAAATTGGAATTTAAATCTTTCCTTTGATTTGATTGATTTATATTTATATTTCATTTATATATGAGAATATAAATGAGAATATAAATAAGTTTTGAGAAAATCCCAAGGGTTTGAATAGGTTTGATCAAGATTTAGGTTAAATCCATTAAAGAGAATTTAAAGGATTTAAGGGAGTTTTAAATTGGAATTTAATTTTTGCCTTTGATTTGATTGATTTATATTTATATTTCATTTATATATGAGAATATAAATGTGAATATAAATAATTTTGAGAAAATCCCAAGGGTTTGAATAGGTTTGATCAAGATTTAGGTTAAATCCATTAAAGGGAATTTAAAGGATTTAAGGAAAATTTCATGAATTGATTTGGAATTTTGAGTTTGATTTGATGGGTTTGAATTATATTTTATTTATATATGTGAATATAAATGAGAATATAAATGAGGTATGAGAAAATCTCAAAGGTTTGAATAGGTTTTGATCATGATTTTGAATAAGTCCTGGAAAATTAAGGACTTAGCAAAATTTGGACTTAAGAATTTTTGATGAATTTTGATCATGGGTTTCAATCATGGATTTGAATCATGGAGTTGATTTGAATTTGAAGAAAATCAATTAAGATTGATTTGGTGTTTGACTTGAAAGAAGGAAAGTGAGGAATGGTTTAAACTAAGGGTAGGAAATTTTCCAACACCCCTAAGGCATGACCTATTCCTATGGCTAACTCTTCTAAGTCTTCTAGGGCTGAGTGTCCACCTAATCACTAGATGTGTCTTAAGACTAAGGAAGTCTTAAAGCCTAAGAGAAGTCCTATGTCTAAGATAGAGGAGTTGAGAGCTCATTTTAAAAATGAGGTCAACTAGTATGTTAAGTGAAGAACTGAAAGTGTGTCTTGATTTTGTGTTTTGAAAATAGGATTCTTAGCAAATTTAGGTATGCTAAGAAAATCCTAAATGTTTTATTTTTGTTTTTGGATGTTTGATTTTTGAAAAGGTAGGATCCTTGGAAAATTTAAGCATGTTAAGGAAATCTTAAGTGTTTCATTTTGTTTTGATGTTTTGATTTTTGAAAAGGTAGGATCCTTAGCAAATTTGGTATGCTAAGGGAATCCTAAGTGTTTCATTTTGTTTTTTGATGTGTTTTGAAAGTGGAGACTTAACTTTAGAAAATTTTGTATGTTAAAGATGAAGTCCCACTTAATTTTGTGAATGAAAATTTCACTTGGCAAATTTAGGTATACTAAATGAAACTCTAAATGGTGTGTTCAAAATTTTTGATTTGTTCTGCTTTTGAAAATGAAAAATTCTCTTGAGAAAATTTAGTATGCTAAGGAAGAGAGTTCCAAAGGTGTTTGAGAATTTTTTGTTTTGACTTTGGAAACTTCACTTAGCAAATCTTAGTATGCTAGGTGAAGTTCCAAAAAAAAAATGTTTTGAAAATGTTTGAATTTGGATTTGGAAACTTTACTTAGCAAATTTGAGTTTGCTAAATGATATTCCAAATATATGTTTTTATGAAATTTTTTGGATTTTGAATTTGGAGACTTCACTTAACAAATTTAAGTATGTTAAATGAAGTTCCAAATGTGCTTTGAAAATTTGAAAATATAATTATTTATTCTTGATTTTGGATTTGGTGACTTTACTTAGCAAATTTGAGTATGCTAAATGAAGTTCCAAAATGTTGTTTGAAAAGATTTGATTTTGGATTTGGAGAACTTCACTTAATAAATTTGGTATGTTATGAAAATAAAATGTGTTTGAAAATTTTAAAATATGATTGTTGATTTTTGTGATTTTGGATTTGGAAACTTCACTTAGCAAATTTGAGTATACTAAATGAAGCTCCAAATGTGTGATATTGGATTTGGAAACTTCACTTAGCAAATTTGAGTATGTTAAATGAAGCTAAATGTGTTTTGAAAATTTTGAAATATGATTGTTTATGTTTTAATTTTTGAAAAGGGGACTTCCATTCAAGAAATTTAGGTATGTAGAATGGAGATCAACCTTATTTTTGAAATGTGAAAATTTTGTTTTGTGTGTGATTATTGCTTTTTAAAATAGAGGAATTCCTACTTAATCCTATGTGGGATATGTTTAAGTGGGATATCCTAAATGATATTTATTTTTAGTTTGGAATGAAATCTTCATTAATAAATTTGAGTATATTAAATGAAGATATTCATATTTTTTTTTTTGAAAAGTTTAATTTTGTTTACAAATGAAACTTCCATTCAATAGTGAGTGTATTGAAGAAAAAAAATTCATGTGATTTTTTTTGAAAACTTTATGATTATGATTGTGATTTTTGGAAAAAATGATTTTTTATTTTATTTTGAAAATTAAATCTTCATCAAAGTGAATTGAAAGAAGATGTTGATTTATGCTTTTTGGAAAATTTTATTAGTTCTATTTTTGAAAATCCCTACATATAATAATTATGGGAATTATTAAATGAGGGTGATAAAATTTTGTGTAAAATATTTTATTAAATGCATTTTCTGAAAAGGTGCTTTTTGAAAAACAAAGTTCTTATATAAGATTTATTTTATCTTTATTATTTGTGGATGAACCTTTCCTTATCATGAAAATGATAAGGAGGAAGTCTTTAAAAATGTTTCTTTTTATTTAGATCTTTTTATTTTACCCATTAGAGACCTAACGGTGGTTTTAAGACCAACAAGGAATGCGGTCCTAAAACTTAAAGATGTTGGCTAACTAACTCAAGAATGAAATGAGCTAAGTGCCAATGGAAAAGAAGGATAGTCTTGATTCATACCAAAGTAAACCCATTATCGATACTCAAAGACAATGATCATTTACCAAAGATGGAGAGAGGAACCATCCCCAGTGGAGTCATCAAAAAAATCTATGGTGAAAAATTCTTATACTGGGGAGTCGCCTTCAAATCTGTTGGGAGAAATGAAAGAGACAAGCATATAAAAATTCATCTTTTAGATGTCACATGATCTCAGATGAACTTATTCGAAGATCAAATGTCATCAAAGAAATAGTGTACTATCTCAAGATAGAAGTCACCTTTAATGGACCTAATCACCTCAATAAGGACTCCAAAGATGGGTCTCAGATATGTACAAAAGATTCTTTTCCTACTTTATATATGAAAAATTAAAGCAAGATTTATTTTAAATGTTCGTTAAATTTCTAAAGGCAAGCCCCATAGTTAATTACATCTAGAATGGAGATTCCTTAGGAAAACTCTGAAGGTAAATGATCATGTCTTTGAAGATTTCAATAGGAAAGGGCTATCAATGATTGGTTTATTTTTTTGAAGATCAAATGAGATTGATCAAAGAGGAGTTATTATTATTTAAGCCAAAATGAAAGGTGTAAGAGATACCCACATGCTAGAAACCATGTAAAGCATCTCAAACTATCCTTTGGGCTTTACATTTTGAAATTGATTTAATTTGTTTAGTTAATTTTTCATTAAAAATTTAAGACTTATTATTAACACAAGATTAAGAATGCTTAAGAGGTGAGGATTTAAACATGGCCAAAAGGAGAAGCTATCTCAACCCAAATCTGGAGCATGGTGAAGCACAACCTAAATCAAGGAGAAAAATGGGTAATTAGTTTTCATAAGAGAGGACAAAAATAGCTTTGACTTACAATGTGGGTGGTCACCAACTAACTGCAATTTTAAATACATGTAGAAGTCTTTATGCTTATGCAAGATATATGTCTATTTATTTAGAAAGAGACTAAGTCCTTAAACTCACTCTTAAAGAGACTAGATCATGTAAAGGACATGCTTCAAATGACTAAATCTAATGTAATTCAAATTTTATTTTATTTTCATTTGGGAAATTATTTTGACTCTGCTAATAGGATTCATATGAATAATGCGAGAAATAAGATTATCCAAAATCAAGAAGGAAGGAGGTGAGTTTCCACCATGGCTCTTAAAGGTCAAGCCAAGTTTCTCTAGGAAAGGTGGAAGCCCTCCAATTAAGAGTGAAATAAGATGTTGTTTTACATAATATTACAAAATAAATGCTCATCCAGTTAAGGGGTTACTAATTCTTTTATCTTGATTTTAAACCTAGGCTTTAGGTGAGGTTATGAATTTTTTATTTTAAATTTGAGTTGTTAAGTTAGGTAAAAGATTTATTTTTTTTCCTAAAGAGCCTAATCTACATATAGGCCATACATAAAGCAAAGAATAAACTAGGAAAAGCATGCAACTTAATACACAAGCTAAACAAATCATCAATCAGTTTATAAAGCTAATTGCAAAAAGAATAAAAGGCCATTGTGGCCGGGTACCACCGCACAAACTTGAAAATATCAAATGTGGGTAGCTGAGATCTACCCTTATACAACCCAGATTATAAAAGAATTAAATTACAATTAAGCAAGGAATTCATTGTTATAGGGGTCTTCAAGCTTTATTTCTTCTTTCTAATTTTCTTCTTTCTTCTTTCTTTTCTTCATTCTTCTTTGGTTCCTTCTTTTAGATGGTTAGAAGGTAGATGCTCCAAGGCTTCAAATGATGCATAAGATTGGATCTTATGACCAATGCTCATCCTAATCCCCATAACAATTATTCTAAAATCCTAATTGCACAAATTAACATGAAAAGAAAAAGTGGAAATCTAACTAAGACTTGCAAAATAAAGGTTATCTAAAACAAACCACACAAATCCCAAGCATGTATATCGAACTTATCACCCCACACATGGGTGACTAAGTCCACTTGGCCTATTAGATTATGCTAAGTATAAAGCATGCAAGCAAAGGCATTTATTTTTATTTAGAAAGTTCTTTAAGTCAAACCACACAAAAGAAGTTAGACTAAGAGCATCCTACCACCATTTACAAAGCATACACCTAACATCTAGTCTAAAACATGTATCACAAAATAAAACAAACATTAAATGAAATGAAACCTAAAGCTAGAAGTGGTGACAAAAATGTGTGCTTTAAGGTTGTGGTATGCTTAGGGCTTTAGGTTCAAATTTTCTAAGTGTGAAAACATGTTCAACTTAGAGGAGGGTTTCATTTAAGTTGTTTAATTATTTCAGGTTGATTTTATTTCATATTTTGATTTGTTTCAAGTGAATACTACAATTAATTACTAAGTTATGAAGAGAGGGAAAGAGAAGAGAACTTCTCTTTCTTTCCCTAACCTGAGTAATTTCTAACACATTTTCATTTTGTTTAGGTGAATATTTTGATTAATCATTTTAAATAATCCTAAGTTTAGAAGAACTCTAAACAAATCTATTTTAAAGAAAGGCTTTTTAAGATTAAATAAAATGAATCAAAACTCACATAAGACATATAATTTCATTTCTTTAACATATATAACATGCATATGGATGGACTCAAGCATATCTATACATACAAATGAGAAAATTTAACATACTTTATGATGCATGCTAAGTAATCCATTTAAGGAAATTTAGAAGTTGCATATGTATAATTTTTCTTAAGTAGAAAGAGGTTTCTTTATCCAAATTTTCACATACACACATGAAAGTAAGAAATGCATAAGTGAGTACAACTCCATTGCTAATTAGAGGTGTAAGGTACAAGACCTACTTAGGGCTACTTAAAGTCTCATAACCTCATGATTGTCTAGACTAATATACCACTTTCCTTAAATACAAACATGTGCATAAAAGGAATGAAATGGAAAAGAAGAATGCAAAAGTTGTATTAATGGATTCATTTACTTTATGCAATTTATGTATGAAAGTATAGACCTCTAGGTGATACATAGGATGAATAGGATGTGGAATTTGAGTATTAGTCCTTTCATATGAACCATATCTCACCAAATTCTTATTCAAATTTATACCAACAAAAGAGAGAAAGGAAACCTATGCGAAGCATACCTTCACAATATTTCACATGCAAACTCATAATTAAAGTATAAGTAATATGCTTTTAGATTTTCTATTTGATTTATATGATTTGAAAATAATTTGGATTTAATAGTGATAATAGCCACTCATATTTCTACTTTAGCAAACACATGCAAATTTGACATAAAGTAAACAATTTCATTTTAAACTTGAATTTGGAAAATATGAATGCATGAAATCATATGACATACAAATTTAACATGTTGGGAAAGACTTAAAGAAAGGCATGTAAAGAAACACACTTAATTAAATCAAAAGACATTCTTATGGAATAAGTGTTTAAAATAAATCAAAGTGTATTCAATGATTTTTGTTTTGTTTGAAGTTTGATTTAATTTTGAAAAGGTGAGATGAGTTATATTCTAAGATTCCCACATGTGTTTGATATTTTTTAAAATTTTAGATGATAAGATTCATTTTAAGATTGTTAGTTAAGGTATGAATTAAGTAACTTAATTAACCCTTACTACACCACCTGGTAATTAACCCAATAATTATGATCCAATGAGATGACATAAAAACTCATAAAAAATTTAAATTTGTAATGCACCTAATAAGAAAAGGCCAATGCAATTTGGCTCATAATAAAGGTTAATTAAGCTGGTTTAGCTTAAGTAATAAAACACCTTTCACACATATGTAAGGTTTGATTTCCTTAATTGAACTTAGGTTATTAAACACTTAAGCATCTACCCAAAGTAGATTAATTAAGTTCTAGAAGTTTTTTGAAATTTTTAGAAATTAATTAAGGGGATAATTAATGATTTAACCCTTAATTAAGAGAATATTAAGTAGAGAAGAGGGGATTTAGGGAATAGCTTAAGGGAAATTCCCCAAAATTATTCTCTAAAACTCTTATCTACTAGATCTAACCTTAATCAATCTTAATCATGGATTAAAACCACTAATCACACCTTAATTAGCCTTAATTAGGTTAAGGGAGTAATTAGGAAACCCATATGCAATTCCCCTAATTAAACCTTCAATAAATAACAAGAAAATTAGAGGAGGCAGAATTCATCCCCTAAAACATATCCTAGAAGTTTGGGATTAATCAGAGGATTAATTAGAAGGTAATTAGAAAATGAATTTTCCAATAAAGCCCAAAATCAGAGAAAAGCATTATTCAAATTCCCTTGAAATTAATTTTAAAATATTATAGGTTGAATTATCTTTCCATAGGATTTTATTTAATATTTTTCTAATTTTATTGAGAGTGTTATAAATATTAGAAGATCCCTAGATTAATTAGAATTAATTAAAGCATCTTAACTAATCCTCCTCAATGGTTGGAAGGGTGGTAGCATCTCAATGGAACCCATCACTTAAACATGTGATCAAAGTGACATTTGGGATTGCTTTGATCTCTTCCATAGATGTAGATTATGGCCAGATCTTGATTTTAAAAGGGATAGAAATTCTAAATGGGAATTATTTGGCCATCCATCCAAAATGCATGGATGGATGGTTGAGATCTTTGTTCTTTCAATAGATAAGAGATCGCCCATGATTTGGGAAGATCAAATGATTGAGTCGACTAAACCAAACTTAACCCACACCATCTAAATGCAATGAGTGGCATATCCAATGGTGGGATTTGCTTGAATTGAAAATTCTCAAATGACAAAACAAATCCTATGCTAGGTGGTCTTTTTTCCATACCTCATTGATCACCTGCTAAGATCATGAGGTAGCTTGTGGAGATGATGCCATGTTGAAAGTTAGGTGATTGAGTCGCTGCTCTATGGACCAACACCACTTGAAGATCACCTTGATCAATTATTTTCTCCTGCCATGGGAATCAATGGAAGCTTGAGTGCTTACAGATCCTGAAAGTGTGGAGAAATGAGGTGGTCTTGTGTGAAAATTCAAGATTGGATCTATTTTCACACTATTTAAAACCCAAGGAGATCAAATTTTATTTCTCTAGAAGCTTGGGGAGTGGGAATTACTTTTGAATTTCCTTGGTTCAATCAAAATGAAGGCTAATGAATTTGGTTCAATGGAGTATATTTAAGGATTGCCTAAGCTTTATTTTCCCTAGATTCAATCAATCATAATGAGAGGGTTGCTTGATTTAACTTTTATATGGACTTATGATTGAAATATAAATCCATTTACAAGTGGTTTAAAGTCAAACGGGTTTTGATCCATTTGACAATTTCATATTCAAAGGAAGAATATGAAGGGATTTAGGATTTGATTTTTGAATTGGATTTTATTTTGTGTGATTGAAGTTATTATTTATATATGAATTCATGATTGTAGGTTTTATTGAATCATGAAGGAAAATGAAGGGTTTGGCTTGATTTAAAATTGATTTGGCTAAGTTCAAGATTTTGACTTGAAAGGCTTAGATTAGATTTTGAGTTGATTTGAGTTTGATTTTTTGGATTATTTTATATTTCATTTATATATGTGAATATAAATGAGAATATAAATTGATCATGAGAAAATTTCAAGGGTTTGAAGTGGTTTAATCATGATTTAGGCTAAGTCCATTAAGAAGGACTTAAAGTACTTTGGAAAATTTAGAGTAGGGATTTGAATTTTGAATTTGGGTTGATTGATTTATATTTATATTTCATTTATATATGTGAATATAAATGAGGATATGAATAAATTATGAGAAAATCCCATGAGTTTAAGTTGATTTGATCAAGATTTTGGATAAGTCCTTTAATGGAAGACTAACTTGGGACATTTTAGATTTATTTAATTTGAGGATTTTATTTGATTGATTTATGTTTATATTTCATTTGTATATGTGAATTTAAATGAGAATATCCCATGAGTTTAAATTGGTTTGATCAAGAATTAGGCTAAGTCCATTAATGAAAAATTAAGGGACTTAGGAAAATTTCTTGAATTGAGTTGGAATTTTGAGTTTAGTTTGATTGGTTTGAATTTATATTTCATTTATATAAGTGAATATAAATGATAATATAAATGGATTATAAAAAATCTCAAAGATTTGAATAGGTTTTGATCATGATTTTGGCTAAGTCCTTAAGGGAAGATTAAAACTTAGAAAGATTTTAGCTAATTTTGATGCATTTTGATCATGGGTTTCAATCATAGATTTCAATCATGGATTTCAATCATAATTATTTGAGTTTGGAGAAAATCAAATAGAATTGATTTGGAGTTTGACTTGAAAGAAGGAAAGTGAGGAATGGTTTAAGCTAAGGGTAGGGAAATTTTCCTAACACCCATAAGGTATGAACTATTCCTATGGCTAACTCTTCTAAGTCTCTTAGGCTAGGTTGAGTGTCCACCTAATCACTAGATGTGTCTTAAGACTAAGGAACTCTTAAAGTCTAAGAGGAGTCCTATGTCTAAGATGGAGGGGTTGAGAGCTTATTCTAAAAATGAGATCAACAGGAATGACTTGGGGAAAATACCCCAAACCCATTCCATAAACCTCCTCTTCACTTAAACAAAGTTTAATTAACTTAATCAAAGAATTAAACCACTATTCACATGCTTAATTAAGCTTAATTATATTAGAGAGTGATTAGGGGCTCATTAATTAATTTTCCTGATTAACTCATCAATAAATTTCAAGAAAATTAGGGGAGGAAGAAGTCATCCCACTAAACATGCCTAAGAAGTTTGGAATTAATTAATGAAGTCATTAAAGAGTAATTAGAGTTATTAATTTTTTAAATAAACCCTAATTAAGGAAAATTTACTATTCAAATTCACTTAGAAATACTTTTATTGGATTCTCCTCTAATTATCTTTATAATGAAGTTGAGTTTGCATTTTTTGGTTTTTTTTATAATTAGTTATGAATTTAGGAAGTTTTAAATGATTTAAGTGATTTTTATGAAATCTATTAATTTATTTTGTTAAAATAAATTATTTGAAACTCAAGATTCAATATCTTTTAATCCAAAGGTCTTTTGACTTGAAATTTTTATGGTATGTGTATTTTAACTTCAATTTTAATCTCTAAAAATTGCAACTAAATCTCACATGTGTTTTTGGTTTAATGAATGAAATTTGATTTTTACTAAAACTCAAATTAAGCTCAAAATATTTAGTGAATTTTGGGGATTTTTGGGTTTGTTGGATTCCTCTCGGAAAGATGAATCCAATGAGCCCTTGTTTGCAATTTTTCATTGTATTTTATTTTCTATGAATTTTTGAAGTCTCAGATGATTTAAATTATTTTAAATAAAAAATTAATTTGTCTATTTAGCACATTCGACCAAAGCATGGTGCGATGTGGCAACGGAAGACTAGATGCCACCACGCGGATTACACATGGTGCACGGCGCCATGCGACCACATGATTGGCGCGGTCGCATGATTGGCGCCGGTGCCACAATTCGTGATGAGGGAAAATGTGCCAATGCGCGAGAGCACGCGGTGGTTGGTTGGATCATCTAATCATAGATCGATGATCGATCACAATCTAGGCCGTGATCGCAATCGCTGCCGAGCCATCACAAATCGGGGATCGACGGTCCAAAATGCATCCTGAATTTGAAGCCCAATTATCGCGCGCGATCCGAGCCATCCGATCCGGAACTAGGATCGATGGTCGCATCTTCACCGTGAACAATAAAAATGTGATTAGGAAAATAAAAATGAGAAATTCTAAGTGAAAACTTATCCAAATGGACTCATTTTCGCATCAATTTGCACCAAAAAAATTCTATTTTTTATTTGGGATGATTTAAAGTAAAAATGAAGGATTATCTAGGGTAAATTCCTAAAAAGATGTGAAAAAATTTCACAAATGAAGGATCCTAAGGCCGGCTATGATTTTTGAATGTTACGACACCAGGGATAATTTTCAGCAGCGATGATGACCCGAGCACGCTATTTAGTGAGGGAAGAAGACTTGGAATGAGTGTGGATCTTTGCCTTCATGTCGTAATGAAGTTCTATCAATAATCACTATTTCCTCACCGAAATCTACTTAGTTTTGGAGTTTTTCTCTCCAAAATGAAGTGGGGGTGATTGCCAATGGGTTTGGGAGCTCTAGGATGAGGAGAATGAGAGGACCTCTAATGCCTTGGAATGAATAGTGAAGCAAAATCACACTTTTTTTTAAATTTATGGCTCCAAACTCATGTCATTTGGCTTGGGTGGTTGGGAATGGAAGATAATCATCCTAGGTGGATCACTTTGGTTGGATAAGGCATGGAAAGTGGCTACTATGAAGGACAAATGGGTGTCCTAGCCAAGGGGAGGTGAGAGTCCTTCATGCCAAGTGTTCTAATGGGAGAGGTGAGGTGATTTCACCTCCCCATGAGTCATGGCTACCCCAACCACTCCTTAGGTCAGCAAATCAATATCCTTGGTGCCTATGTGGACCAATGGATGAGTGTCAAGTGGCCAAGGAAGAGAAATGACCACTTGGGCAAGTGTCTTTTCTTATGGGATTCCCTTGACCCAAGGGCAAAGTGGTCATTTAGCATTGAATTTGATTTGGGTAGATTTGAAATAAGTTAAAAGAAAGTTGGATCAAATTTCATGCCATTTTAATTTCATTTGGTTTAATTTGTGTTAATTTGATCCATTTGGGTCAAATCGGGTCAAAATGGGTTAGGTTGACCAATTGGTCAAATTTGGTCAAATAAAGCGTTGGGTCAAGTTCAAATGATCATTTTGATTGCATTGGTTCAATTGGTTTCAATTAATTTGGTTTAATTTAGATTTTGGCCAATTTGATCCTTTAGGTCAATTTGGGCTAAGTTGACCAATTTGACCCAATTGACCAAATTGGCTTGAATCATGGCTTGGTTTGAGTTTGGTTGATCATTTGGAATATATTATAGGCTTTGGTTTCAATTAATTTTGGTTTGGTTTAATTTCAAGTTGATTTGACCCTTTAGGTCAAGTTAGGTTCATGGTCAATTGGGCTAGGTTGGGTCTACTTAACCAATTAGTCAAATTGGGTTTAATTGGGGCTTTGGACAAGTTCAATAATTAATTTGGAGTGAAATTGAGCCATTGGTTGCAATCAATTTGGTTTATATTACAATTTGGCTAGTTTGGGTTCATATGGGTTAAAGGGTTGACTTGGTTTGACTCAATTCATGACAATTGATTAACCTATGATGATCAACAAATATTACATGAAGTTTGGATTGGATTAATTTACTTTGATTTGGATTGAATTGAATTTTGGTTCATGTAGGTCAAATTGGTCACTTTGGGTCAAGTGAGCCAATTGGGTTTAGTTGGCTTGATCAAGGCTTGATTCAAGTTTGGTTGAACTCTGATATGGATTTATGATTGAAATATAAATCCATTTGTAAGTGATTCGGAGTCAAATGGGTTTTGATTCATTTGACAATTTCAAGTCAATAGGGTGAATATGGGTTTGACTTGGGTTAGCTTGATTTTGATTTGATGATTAAAATTTGTGTTTATATTTGGATTCATGATTGAAGGATTGATTGAATCATGAAGAAAAATCAAGGGTTTAGCTTGATTTGAGTTTGATTTGGCTAAGTTCAAGAATTTGACTTGAAAGGCTTAGGTTGGATTTTGGTTAAATTTGAGTTTCAGTTTTGAATTTGGTTTTGGATATTTGAATTTATATTTCATTTATATTTGTGAATATAAATGGGTTATAAGAAAATTTCTTGAATTTGAATTGAATTGGATTTGATTTGAGCTAAGTCCATAAGATAGAATCAAAGGGCTTAGGAAATATTTTTGGAATTTGAATTTGGTTATGGATTTTAATCATGGGTTTCAATTATTTAGAATTGATTCATGATTTAAGAAAATCCATTGAAATTGGTTCAAGGTTTTATTCAGAGTTGAAGTTCATATGAGTTTGAAGTTTGTCTTGAAAGAAGGAAGTGATGATTTGCTTTAGGTTATAGGGTAGACAAATTTTTCTAACACACTTAAGGCATAACCTATTCATATGGCTAAACCTTCAAAGTCTCTAGGGTTAGGTTGAGTGTTCACCTAATCACTAGAAGTATCTTAAGACTAAGGAACTCTTATAATAGAAGTCCTATGTGAAAGGAGGTTGAGAGCTCATTCTAAAATAAGGTCAACAAAGGGCTCCTAATAGGTGTGGTGTGACAAATTTGCATGAGTGTTGACCAAAATGATCAACAACATACTATCCAAGCACTAATAGAAATGATCTACTCCCAACCCAAGGTGTAGAAGGAATTAAGAGCATAGTGCAATGTGACTCTAGTCATGTCCAAGACATAAGAGAGTAAAGGAGGAATCCACTAAAGATAGAGTATGTGAACCTTCCACTAAAGGAAAAGGTTCAAGTCATCCGAGATGAGAGGTTTGATTTGAGTTGAGCCTTAATGGGGAGAAATCTAATTTGATTTGTTGATTTATTTTGATTATTTTGATTTGATTGACTCCACTAGAGGAGGTTGATTGGATTTGTTTTGTTGAATTTGTTTTGTTTATTATTTGACTCCACTAAGGGATGGATCGCACTGAGTAGGAGCCACAGAGGCCTAGACTTAACTCAAATTTACTAGTCCAAAGGGGTAGTCTACCAAATAAATAGTAGGACTAGCCAACCAAAGGAGATGCCTTTCAGTGTGGAACAGTTATACTAGGAAGAAAGCGTAGTAGACTTACATCCTCTAAAGTGGGATTCTTTGGGGTGATCTATTGGCAAGGCAACATAAACCCAACTAGGTTGACTATTGAGTGAATGCCTCAGAAAGACATAAATTAGCTCAAAGATAGTCAAAATTAATTTCATTTTTTAGTTTGTTTTGATGGGTCCCATCCATTTGCAATGGACTATACTGAGTAGGGGCCGTCGTGGCCTTGGGCTAACTTAGATTTACCAATCCAAAGAGAATAGTCTACCAACCATAAGGTAGGACTAACCAACCAGAGGGATGCCTTTCAGCATGCAATGGTCAAGTTAGGAAGAAAGCACGAGGACTCACATCTTCTAAAACAATGAACCACTGGGGTGATTGGTTGCTTTGGGAAACAAATCAAACCTGACCTAGGGCTGGCTATTGAGTGTATGCTGCTGGGGGACTTAGATCAGCTCAAGGATAGTCAAGATTAATTTCATTTTAAATTTGTTTATTTTGATGGATTCCGTTAGTTTGCGATGGATCACACTGATAAGGAACTTATATTAGCCTAGACCTATCTAAGATTTACTGAACTAAAGGGAGTAGCTTTCCGGCCGATGGGAGAACTATTCGATCAAAGGAGTTCCTTTCGATTTGCAATGATCAATTCAAGGGAAGAAAGCGCAGGGACTCACATGTTCCACTACAAAACTCCACTAGGATGATCGATTTCTTTGGCCAACAAATCAAACCTGACCTAGGGATGCCCGTTATTTTGTGGCAGTCATGCTAGGAAGAATGCATCATAGTCTTACATCTTCCAAAGAAGAATGATTATCGGGGTAGCCTGCTTGTGAAAAAATAGATTGAACCTGACCTAAGGGTGACTACAGAGTGAGTACTAACCTGGTGATTTATCTTAACTCAGGTAGTAAAGCAATTCTATAGAGTTTGATGACACAAGATGGGATGCATTAGGAAAAGGGGCCCTTTGGGGGCTTGAATTCTTAGTCCAATAGCGAATTAATTTTTTTATTTTGATGAGTCCCATCAGTTTGTGAATTGTGGAGGTGAGGCTAACAAATTTACCAATCCAAAAGGAATAGTATACCAACCAAAATGTAGGACTAACCAACCAGAGGGATGGCTTTCGGTGTGCAATGTTCAAGTTAGAATGAAAGTGCGAGGACTCACATCTTCCAAAATAAGGAACTGCTGGGGTGATCAGTTACTTTGGGCAACAAATCGAACTCGACCTAAGGTTGACTATTGAGTGAATGCCACTAGAGGATTTAGATCTGCTCAAGGATAGTCAAAATTAATTACATTTAAAATTTATTTATTTTTATGGATTCTGTTGGTTTGTGATGGATCACACTAAGAAGGAGCTTATATTAGCCTAGACCTATCTTAGATTTACTTAACCAAACAGAGTAGCTTCCTGGCCGATGGGAGAAATGTCCGACCAAAGGAGTGCCTTTCATTTTGCAATGATCAATTCAAGGGAAGAATGATCAGGGACTCACATCTTCTACTATAAAAGACCATTGGGGTGATAGGTTGCTTTGGGTAACAAATTGAACATGACCTAGGGCTGCCCGTCAGTTTGCGATAGTCATGAATGTGTCATAGTCTTACATCTTCCAAAGTAAAATGACTATCGAGGTAACTTGCTTGTGGTAAAATAGATTGAACGACCTGCACTCTGAGTGCAAGGATTTATCTCAACTTAAGTAGTCAGGCAATTCCTATAAGAGTTATGCTAACACTGCCTTAGAGATAGGATGCCTGCTTAGGAAAAGGGACCCTTTGGGGGCTTGAATTCCTAATCCACAAGCAAATTAATTTGTTTATTTTATTTATTTATTTATCATGGACCCTGTTGGTTTGTGAGGGATCATATTGAGAATGAGCTTATAATAGCCTAAACTTATATCAATCTTACAGAACCAATGGAGAATCTACACATTTGTTGAACAAATTCTCCAACCACAGGGGTCACTACTAAGAAAGGGGGACTGTCCAATCTAAAAGTAACCCTGGTATTGTCTAAATGGGGTCGTAAAAGAAGTGATCCAATTAGAATACCCACAGGGAGAGGGGCCACTAAGGGATTAATCTAAAGCCCTAGAGAAGATGACATGACTAGTCATATATCAAATAGGTATTCGGTGGCCAACTCAAGGAGAAAGTGCTTGGACTCTCAAGAGATCCATGGGGTGAGCCATTGTCATAGTGACATCAACCAACCTAAGGTGCCCATCAGTTTGCAACAATCAGCATAGGAAGAATGCTCGGGGACTCACATCCTCCTATAGTGGAACTCATTACTGGGATAGTCTATCTTTGACTCGACATGTGCCATCTAACCTAGGAAGACCATTGAGTGAATGCTGTTAGAGGACTTATATTGACTCAAATGTAGTCAAGAGGAAAGGAGCCTCTGGTGGACTTATCCCAAATCTCAAATATACTTGACCAAGTTAGATCATGATGATTAGTTCAAGAAGAAATCATGGGGACTCACATCTTCTTAAACAAAATCAACATTAGGTTGCTTACTGGCTAGGCAGTGAAATCTACCATTCTAACAAGGCGCTCGTTGGTTTGCACTGGTCAAGTTAGGAAGAAAGTGCGGGGACTCACATCTTCTAAACAAGTGACCACTAGGGTGACATACAAGCGAGGTAGCATATAGACCCGACCTAGAATAGCTAATGAGTGAATGCCATAAGAGGCTTGCTCTCATATTAAAAATAGCAAGATAAGATATGTGTTTGTTTTTTGTGCTTGTGTTAAAGGGAATAGGATGCCTCTTGGGTTCTCTTACACTACAAAACGGAATTTGATGAAATGGTCATGGATGGCGTTCACTAAGAAAGGATGTCTTGGGTTCTCTCACACTTATTGTCTAATCAAAATGGGATGCCTCTTGGGTTTCTCTCACACCTATTCTAGTAGTTGGGATTGTGTTATGTTGTGAAGGATAGGATATGAGGACTCTTACACCTAACCTACATCATGGTGGATTCCGACAAGCAAAATAATGCTTGGAAGAGAAGATTTGATGAATTGGAATGAAATTTTTATTATTGATAGAATTATTTTCAAACATGATTTTTTGGGTAATATTTCTTCAAATAGAGCCCATTAATTGGAAGCATCGGTGTTCCCCTTTATAATCAATAATATAAGATCTTCCTGTGCCTCTATGACATAGGGGCCTTTCCAAGTGGGTTCAAACTTGCCTCCCATCTTTCAATGAGAAATAATTGGTCTCCTTAGGACTAACACAAGTTCTCCTACTTAGAAAGACCTAGGGCGGACTAGCTTGTTGTGAGCTTGAATCATTTTGGCCTTATATAACCTGAGGTTCTTGCACGCCCATAGGTGATTCTGCTCCAAATGTTCAAGCTCTTCTAACCAAAACTTTTCATTTTGCTCTGTAGTGATCTTGCTACCCAATGCTATCATTAGTGATGAGAGTTGAACTTCTAAAGGTAGAATAGCTTCAGACCCATACACTAAGGAAAAGGGGGCAGATTAAGTTAGAGTTTGGTATGTGGTGCGGTAGGCCCACAAGGTTTCAACCAATTACTCATTCCATTACTATTTGTTGTCATCAAGAGTCTTCTTTAGTACTTGGATGAGAGTTTTGTTGAATGCTTCTACTAAGCCATTTGCTCTGGGTAGTAGATGGTGAAGTATCTCCAATCTATATTCTGGCGAAGCTGTTGATTTTGGTGCTTTTGAATGTAGTACCATTATCGGATATAATTTTTTGAGGCACCCTGAACCTATATACAATATGGTTCCTAAAAAACTAAAGCACATCGAGCTATGACCTCTCTGGGATTGCCTCCACCACTTGGAAAAGTAGTGGTAGCTAGATGATGAGATGACCCTTGGAAGAAGGAGGATCGTCGGACCCTCAATGTCCTACACTCAAATGGCCATGAGGCCAATGTAGGTGTAGAATGTTGGGTGGTTGATGTAGGACCACCTGTACCTAACGATGGCATCTCTAGCTACATCCATGTAATCATAATGAAGGCGGTAGTATCTAGTCTCTTGATCTTCATCTTCATCTTCAGACCATATTGATGTGATTTGCATATACCTGAATGTACCTTGGTTAAAATGCCATGGGCTTCATGTTTATCTAAATAATATAACCACATTTGATCAAAGGACTATCAGTACAGGGTGCCATCAATGAGAGCATAGGACAGAGCTCTCTGTTTTACCTGATGGGCTTGTGAGTTTTCTTGAGGTAGTTTAAATAGTCAATGAATGGTTGCCTCCAATCTAGCTCCTTATCCTTATAGGCAATAATAACCTCCCCTTCAAGGGAAAGTATCTCGATGAGTTCAACATTAATAAGGGATATGACTTGTCTATTTTGGACCCTTATTGGAATGGACTCATCTTTCAGACATGTGAATTCTCTGGCAAGTTTGGCCAAAGCATCTACTACTGTATTATCTGCTCATGGAACTTTATAGATGGTGCCTTCTGGGATTTGGGCCAATAGCTTCATGGTATACTCATAGAAATGAGGAGCTTGGGTTTGAGAACCTTGTATGACCCAGCAATCTAATTGATGACCAACTAAGAATCCCCAAAGATGTTGAAGCTCTTGACACACACTGTGATAGCTAACTCTAGACCTGCAATCAATGCCTCATATTCTACTTTATTGTTGGTACAGGGGTCGAAAAGATAGTATGAGAATCTCATCACATCATGGTATGGAGTTAGGAGAACTATTCCTACCCCTACCTTTCTTGGAAGAGTAGATCATGGTGCTTCCCCTTTATGAAAAGAAGCTGCACCATCAAAATACATCTCCCATTGGCGGTTGTCAACCTCCCTAAGTTCATGATTTATTCATCAAGGAGATCGTCACTAAGCGGAGTCAGCAGGAAGTGGGTGTGCTACTAAGAAATCTGCTAGTGCTTGTCCTTTTACCGCATGGAGGGTATGAATGTGATATCAAACTGTGAGAGAATCATGGACCATCATGCCAAACATCTAGATAGTGTTGGTTGTGTCATGAGATACTACAGTGGATTAGTTCTGGAAATCAAGTTCACCTTATGAGAAAGCATATAATGTCATAGCTTTTGGGAGGCAAAGATCGAAGCTAGGCAATGTTTATCAATAGTTGGATAGTTCACTTCAGCAAAAATTAGATGATGCTTGAGGTAGTAGAAAGCACTCTCCTTCCCTTTGCCATTGGCTTGGCCCAACAAAGGGCTGAGGGAGTCATCCAATGTAGTAGTGTAGAGGATGAGTGACCTACCAAGATAGGGGCTGCTAGAACTGGCGGCTTCACCAAATATTGGTTGATATGTTCAAAGGCATGCTGACACTTATCATTCCGCTTGAACTTGGTGTCCTTTTTGATAAGTTCTGAAATTGGCTTGCATCTCTCTGATAGGTTGGAAATAAAGCATCTCAGATACACCAACCGTCCTTGGAATGATCTGAGTTGAGTTAAACTCTTAGGAGGTGGTATTTCTAAAATATCTTTGATTTTTTTTGGCTCTATTTCTATTTCCCAATGTCAGACAATAAACCAAAGGAATTTCCTTGGAGCTATTCTAAATGCACACTTCAGGGGATTCATTTTGAGGTTATATTACCTTAACCATTTGAAAACTACTCTCAAGTCAAAGAGATAGTCTTCCTTTTCCCTGCTCTTGACTACTAGATCATCAACGTAGCACTCAACCTGATGATGGATGAGTTCATTGAAGATCTAAGTCATGGCACTTTGGTATGTAACACTAACATTTTTAAGGCCGAAAAGCATGACCCTCTAACAATAAATTCTAATCAGGATTTAAAAAGTAATGTTTCTTTCATCTTCAGGGGACATCTTGATTTGGTTGAAGCCAGATGACCCATCCAAGAAAGAGAAAATGGCATGAGATGAGGCGATGTCAACCATTAATTCTGGTATAGGAAGAGGAAACTCATCCTCAAGACATGTCTTGTTTAAGTCCCTAAAATCGATGCATTTTTGAATTTGGCCATTCTTCTTCTTAATTGGGATGACACTGGCTAACTAGGTAAGATATTTTTCTTCCCTGATGAAACTAGCATTGATCCATTGCTTGACTTCCTGTTGTTCAATTTATAATCGTATACGTCTAGGAGCTTGCTTGATAAGGTTAGAGCTAGGATCTATTTTTAGTTTGTGGACGTCAAGAGATCAGGCATCTCCATAACTCCATGTGAAGCGGTCCTTAAACTTAGTCAATAGCCTAACTAAGTCATTGGTTTCTTCTTCATTCGATAAGCGATGTATGGGACATGGATTTTCTTATCCAGGTTGATTTCTTTAAGCTTGTCAATTATTGAATGGATCTCCTTCTTCAAATTCTAGTGCATCTTTAATTTGGAGATCATCTAGATCATCGAGTTTTTAAACACACATCCTCATAAGAGTTGGTGTGTGTGAAAAGAACTATCGGACTCTAAATGATTTGTAACAATTATCATGTCGTCATCATCGATTGGACCCTTTATCTTGAATCTAGTCACATCTTGGTGCTTCATCCCCCTTTTTCAAAATACTCGACTTATGCCAGAACATGTATGAGGAATCAAACCTTTATATAAGATTATGAACACAAGGAGTAAAGTCAAACAATTTCATTAATTCTTTATGAATTCTCCTCAAGTTCTACATCAACTTGGGACTTGAGGAAGATGATCCTAAAAAAATATCTTTAACTTCATATCACTGGAAGACTTAGGAGCTTCCTTAACTACTAAACCTTCAACTTCTTTGGGTGAAAGTGAGGTTAGAGCTAAGGTTTCTAACTACTGTCTGATAGTTTTACATACATCTGATTCGAATGTTTTACTTTGTCTGGAGGCCCGATCTTCATTGTTGTCCAGCTTGAGTGTGACTTCCAATGAAACCTACTGAGAGGGGTTGGCTGGTATGCTAATCACATTATACTTGTCCTTTGAATGAGATTCCATGTCTATGTGAATAGTAAGGGTACTCCTATGAACTGGAACATAACTCCTATTGGTTGATGGCCAACGGGGTCTTCCACCTCTAGACCTCTACTTCTGCTTTACCTGCACTGGTGGAGGTCAGTCATCTATCCACATGTCCATATGATGGAATGAGCGTGGGTGGAATGTGATGTCTTTCTATTTCTTCTTCAATCATCCTTTCTTGTTCACTTGGATCTTTATTTTTCTTTTCTTTTTCTTTTGCTCTTTCTTTTTCTTCATTTTCTTTTTCTTTTGAATTTGAATTTTATCCAAGTTCCCGAGAAAGAGTGTTTTGAGGAAGATAGTAGGTTATATCCTCATATATCTCAACTTCTCTAATTGAAAATGACTTTTCATCTCTTTTGACACAGTACTAAATCTCATCCTTCCTAAACTTGATACACTGATGGAGGGAGGATGGAATTATCTTGTTCTGATGTATCCAAGACCTACCAAATAAAGCATTTAATGAAGTATTTGAATCAATGATATAAAACTTAGTTTCAGTATTCTAGTCATCTATCTCCAAAGGTAACACTATGGAACCTAATGGTCACTCTCCTTGTTCATTAAATCCTCTTAACATCATCCGATCTCTTCAGAGTGTGGATATGTCAATCCATAAATAGGTGAGGGTCTTTAGACTCATAATGTTCAGTGATGCACCTGGATTGATGAGAAGTCTATCAAGTTTATATCTTTCCATATGACCTGTAATGTAGAGGGGATGGTTATGCTCTATGTCCCCTAGAATAAGATCTTCATCTATGAAAGTAATCCCCTGGGCTTCTCTAGAATAATGTGACTCCTCACCAATAGCTGTCAGTTGAGCTAAGCATATCTCAGGATCATGGAGAGCCTTGATTAGTGATTTTCTCATCTCTTTAGATAAGATAAGGGCATCGTATATGCTTAGCTTAGATGATAATTTTCTTAGATGAGAGAGGACATTGTAGTCCACCTTGGGCTGATCCTCCACAAGCATATCCAAGGGTGGAGCATCCTGTGGAGGGGCTTCTCGATCCTCTAAACCAATGACTTATTTTTCTCTATCTTGAGGTGCTACCCTAGGAGGTAGAACCTTGCTACTATAGAGGTTGACTTCGGTGATCTCTTGTAGTAAGGTAATGGATGGGGGGTAGAGCGATCTGGTGGAGACACCACTGACTCACTTAGAATAGGAGCTCTACTCCTGTGATGGGTAGTCCCCATAAGTAGAATATTGTTTGTGTGATTGACATGGGTAGCGTGCTAATTAGGAAAATCAATGAGTGTGAGATTGTGTAAACCTGCCTAGGCTACTTATTTAAACTGAGGTATGGGCCTCCCTGACCCTCTCCTGTTGAAGATGCTTCCCCATGTTGTGGGGGATAATAGATCTAAAATAAAATTGAGAACCAGACTTAGATCATCTGTAGGCTCTGCTAACCTAGCATAGAACTGAATGGAGGCTGGCATATGACCTCCTACTCTGACTGATTGGTGGCTGAAATTGAACCATTGGTGGAAGTGAAGCATAGATCCTCTTGGCATCCTCTCTATCAGACCTAGAGAGAGGATGGAATGGGTTTGTTGTAACCAGTGGAGAAATCAAAGTGAGTAACTCCTCAATAATGGACCGTGTATCTACCTCCATCTCCCTGGCAATGCAAGTATGGTACCACATTAACATGTGGTTCTTATTTCTCTGCTCGATCTTGGTGGGATGAGCTAAGTAAGAGCTAGACCCAACCTTAAAAGTAGGGAGACAATCCCTGGGATCAGGGGAGCCTTCCCCTTGGAAGGTGCTAATGAGTGGGTGCTAGCCATAATTGGGGTAGCACGGGAAACAGTCGGGCACCCTGGTGATGTCACAGACATTGGTACTGATGCTAGAACTATAGGAACCATAATTGCCTTCCTCTTCAGTGAGGGAATATCAAAATCTGATGGCATGTTAATCTGAATGATCAGTTTCTGCCTGGTCACTGTGCTCCCACTAATTGTGGTGAGGGGAGTGCCCTCATAGGTAATCCTCGCTCCCTCAAAACCTCATCCAAAGTGGATGAGATGGGCCTAGTCAGAGTGAGGAAAGCTTGCCTGATCCAGGGTCAAGTCCATCTTCACTTTAGCAAATATGGTATGCTAAAGAATGAGGTTGCAAAAGTGTTTCTTTTTGTTTTAGGAAAGGGAGACTTCATTTTAGAAAATGTGGCATGCTAGAATGAAGTTCCAAAAGTGTTTTTGAGAATTTTGTGGAATGGACATTTCACTTAGCAAATTTGAGTATGCTAAATGAAATTCCAAAAATGTGTTTCAAATTTTTTATTTTTGGAAAAGGGAGACTTCATTTTAGCAAATGGTGTATGCTAGAATGAAGTTCCAAATGTGCTTTGAAAATTTTTGTGGAATGGAGATTTTACTTAGAAAATTTGAATATGCTAAATGAAATTCCAAAAATGTGTTTAAAATTTTTTTTTTTTATTTTGAAAAGGGGAGACTTCACTTTAGCAAATGGGGTATTCTAAAATGAAGTTCCAAGTGTTTTTGGAAATTTTTTGGTATGGATATTTCACTTAGCAAATTTGTATATGCTAAATGAAATTCCAAAAATGTGTTTCAAATTTTTTTCTTTTTGGAAAGGGGAGATTTCATTTTAGCAAATGGGGTATGCTAGAATGAAGTTCCAAATGTGTTTTGAAACTTTTTGTGGAATGGAGATTTCACTTAGCAAATTTGAGTATGCTAAATGAAATTCCAAAAATATGTTTCAAATTTTTGTTTTTTGGATTTTGGAAAGGGGAGACTTTATTTTAGCAAATGGAGGTATGCTAGAATGAAGTTCTAAAAGTGGTTTTGAGAATTTTGTGGAATGGACATTTTAGTTAGCAAATTTGAGTATGCTAAATGAAATTCCAAAAATGTGTTTCAAATTTTTATTTTTGGAAAAGGGGGACTTCATTTTAGCAATTGGGGTATGCTAGAATAAAGTTCCAAAAGTGTTTTTGAAAATTTTGTTTTTGTTGATTTTGAAAAGAGAGATTTTCATTTAACAAATTTGGTCATGTATAATGAAAATCAATTATGTTTCATATTGCAATGATGTATTTTTCTATGTGATTATTGCTTTTTTAAAAAGAGGAAATTCCAACCTAATCATATATGGAATATGTTAAGTGGCATTTCAAAATAATGTTATTTTATTTGGAAATGAAATTTTCATTCAATAAATTTGGGCATATTGAATGGAGATATTCATATGTGCTTTTTGAAAGTTTATTTTTGATTTTGATTGGAAATAAAACCTCCATTCAATAAATGTGGGTATGTTGAATGGAGAGGTTTCATATGTGCATTTTGAAAATATGAAAATTCCAACATAACACATGTGGAATGTGTTGAGTGGAATTTCAAAGTTGTGATTTTGCTTGAAGATGTAATATCCATTCAACACATTTGATGTATTGAATGGAAAGGCCCATCTTCAAATTTTTTGCTTTTGAAAACATGATTGTTGGAATTTTATTTTTGAAAATGAGGTCTTCACCAAAATGAATTGAGTGAAGAAGCTCATTTATGCTTTTAGAAAATGTGATTGTTGGAATCTTACTTTTATAAAGATGATCCTACATATAACAATCATGAAGGTTGTTAGATGAAGGTGATTTAGGAAAATTTTTGTGCAAAACATTTTATTATGTGCATTTTGAAAGAGTTCATCTTGAAAAGCAAGATTTTTTATGAAGGATTTATTTTATTTTATTATTTTAGAATGAACATTCCTTACCATAAAATGGTAAGGAGGAAGTCTTTAATTAATTCTTTTTTATTAAGCTTTTTTATTTTCACCCATTGGGAACTCAGCGAGGGTTTTAAAACAAACACAGGGTGAGGTCCTAAAACCTATAGATGTTGGCTAGCTTAATTTAAGGTTGAAATAAGCTAAGTGCCAATGGAAAGAAAGATAGTCTTGGATTCATACAAAAGTACAAACCCACTATCGATACTTGGAGACAACGATCAATTACCAAAGATGGAGAGAGGAATCCTCCCTAGTGGAGTCGCCAAAAAATTTATGGTGTAATATTTCCACCTTCATCTATCCTTTTGAAGAGGATAAATGAAAATATAAATATACACCTTTAGTCAGGACACCACGTAGATCTGCAGATATTCTTATCAGGGTGATCGGGTATGACATTAAGGAGAGGTGTACTATCTCGAAAGATAGAAGTCACCACCCTACAATGGGCCTAATCACCTGAATAAGGACTCCTAAGGAAAATGGGTCTACATATGTACCAGAGATTATTCCCCAACTTCACATGAAAATTAAAGTAGGGTTTATTTTAAATTCGGTTTGTTAAGTTCCCTACAGGGGTAACCCCCATAGATAATTACATCTCAAGGAAAGGGATTCCTTAGGAAAACTCTCGATTAAGGTAAATGATCATTGTTTATTATGGGGGATTAGGATGAGCATTGGTTATAAGATCACATATTATGTACCATTTAAAGCCTTTGGAGTATCCACATTCCAACCATCCAAAAGAAGGAACCAAAAGAAGAAAGTAGAAAGAAGAAAAGAAGAATGAAGAAATGAAGAATGAAGACCCCATAACATGAATTTCTTGCTTAATTATAATTAATTCATTTATAATTTGTATAAGGGTAGAACTTTAAATTTGTTTTTGAGTTTGTGGGTGAGAATGACCACACTTGGCCTCTTATTCTTTTGAGCTAGCTTTATAAAATGTTTGATGTTTGTTTAGCTTGTGCATTAGGAATGACATGTTTTCCTAGTTTCTTTCTTGCTTTGATGTAAGGCCTGGATGATGATTAGGCTCTTAAGGAAAATGAATCTTTTATCAAATTAAATAACTCATAATTTAATATAGACAACTCATAACCTCACCTAAAGCTTAGGCTATAAATCAATATAAAAGAATTAGCAACCCCTTAGCTAAATGTTATCTTTTATTTCTCACATCATGCATAAAAAGCATATTAATTCATTCTTGATCTAAAGGGCTTCCATCCATGCTAGAGAACTTAGCATGACCTTTGAGAGCCATAGTGGAAACACACCTCCCATCTTATTGATTTTGGACAATCTAATTTCTCATGCATTAGGCATATGAATCCTATAATCTTTAGTCAAATGAATTGTCCAAAAATAAAAATAAAACATATGAAAAATTTGCATTAGATTTAAGTCATTAATCATGCCCTACATAATCTAGTCTCTTAGGGAGTGTGTTTAAGGACTTAGACTCTTTCTAAATAAATAACAACCATGTTATCTTGCATAAGCATATGACTTGCTTACATGAATTTAAAACTGTAGGAGGAGTTAGTTAGTGGCCACCCCCAAGTAGTTGTAAGTCCAACAATCAGGTAATTTATCCTCTCTTGTGGAGGTAAACCATATGCCCATTTTTGCTTTAGATTTAGGTCATGCCTTGACCCTCACTAAAGCTCCCTAGATTTAGGTTCTAAGATTGTTATTTCCCTTTGAGGGTGAGCATAAATTTTCACCTCTTAGGCATTTCCATAACCTTGTGTGGAATTATAGCCTAAATTTCTAATAAAAAATTTAACTCAAACAAACTAATTCAATTTCAAAATGTAAAGCCTAACTATAGGGGAGTTTTGGATCTTCTCTTCTTTCTTCATTACTTATTTTCATTTGGCTTCGATAAGAACTCCCTCCTCTTGATTGATCCCACTTGAATTACTAAAAATATACTAATCGATTGATTGTCCTACCTTTTTGAAATCTTTTGCAAAATTACATTAAAAGAAAAAAGTAAATCTAACTAAAACTTGTAAAATAAAGATTAGCTAAATAAACCACATATTTCCAAACATGTATATAAACAAATTGGACTTAGCACCCTACACATGAATAACCAAGTCCACCTAATTTATTTTGGATTATGCTTAGGGTATAAAACAGCGTGCATAGCGGTTACATTTTACTAAAGCACCCCTTAAGCACAATCACCTGCAGAAGACAATGATTAGACTAAATCATCCTATCATTCATTCTATGAACATACACCATAACATCTAGACTAAAACATCATATCATAAAAGAAAAGCAAACATCAAACCATGCACGGCCCTAACAAAGGACTAGAAGTGGTGACTTAGGCTAATGTGTGTGTTTTAACAGGTTTTTGTGGTGTGCTTAGCTAGGCTTTAAGGTTTAAATTTTCTAAGTGTGAAAAGTTTCAACATAGAAGGGTGGTCTCATTTAAGTTGTTTTGTTGATATGAGTTAATTTTATTTGATGATTTGATTTGGTTTGAATGAACCTACTTAATTACTAAAGGTTGTAAAGAGAGGAAATGAAAAGAGAACTTCTCTTTCCTCCCTACCTTAAGTGATTTCTAAGGTAGATTCAATAATGATTTTTATTTAGTGAATGTTTTATTATATATTTTAATTAATCCTAAGTTTAGATTTTCTCTAAACAAACCTATTTAAAAAGAAATGCATTTTAAGATTAAGTGAATTACTATCATAAAACACAACATTTTTTTTCTTTCCTAATGAATCCTAAGCATATCTATACATGCGATGCAAGTATTTAGCACATGTTAATAATGAATGCTAACAGAGGTTGCTTAAGAAAATTTGGAATGTTTCTTGTAAGCATAATTTTGTTAAGTAGAAGAGAGTGATTCTTTTATCTATTTTTCATATGCACATTTATAAGTATAAAATACATAAGTGAGTATGGTGCCATTATTAGCACCAGGGGTGTAAGATACAAGACCTACTTTGGGCTACTTAAATAATCGCAACCCCGAGGTTTTCCAGACTAATATACCACTTTTCTTAAATGCATGTGCATGTACAAAAAGAAATGCATGGAAAGAGAATCATGCAAAAAGTTTATGTTTGTTTGTTTGTTTGATTTTGGTTGTTTAATTTATATGTGTGATGTGGAATTCCTTCTTGAGTCATGACATAGGAGTGTATAGGAATAGATTTCAAATAAGTTTCATGTGCTTTCAATTGGACTATACACTTTGCAAATCCTACACAAACCTATGTTAAGAAAGAGAAGAAAAAGTCACATAACAAATTTTTTACTATTAACATGTAAGCTCATAAGTACTTATAGATAGCATACTTTTTATTTATAATGTTTGGTTTATAAGTTTTGAAAATAGTTTTGGATTTAGTAGTGATAATATCCATTCATATATTACTTTAGCCAAAACATGCAATTTGACATAAAGGAAACATTTTATTTTAATTTTATTTTCGAAAGACATGAATGCATGATTTTCATATGACATACACATTTAGCTTGCTATGAAAGAAATAAAGTGATGTAAGCATGTAACTTCACTCACCCTAATTAATTCCTAAAGATAATCTTATAAAGTAAGATCATTTAAAGAGAATCAAAAGTTGTTTAAAGAGACTTTCATTTTGTTTTGAGTTTGAATTTGAAAACTTTTGAAAAGGTTTAACTCATTCCCACATGTGTGT
Organism: Cymbidium sinense; assembly: GCA_021442155.1. Lineage (NCBI taxonomy): Eukaryota > Viridiplantae > Streptophyta > Magnoliopsida > Asparagales > Orchidaceae > Cymbidium > Cymbidium sinense. The sequence goes on from JAKCPB010001043.1 coordinate 175,690, forward strand.
ATTATTTTAGTTTAATTTTTAGGTGATTAAATCAATTTTATGCTTTGGTTAGGTTAAGGTGTACATTAAGTGTGTTAATTATCCCTTACCTCTATACCAATTTAACATATTTAATCAAATAATTGTGAGCTAATGATATGACATAAAACATAAGGTATTTAAATCCAATGCATCTAGGAAAGAAAGGTACTGCAATTGGCTCATAATTAATGATTAATTAATCTAAAGGGTTTAATTTAAGTACTTTCATAACCATTCCCACACATGTGGGTTGGATTCTGATTTTCTTAAGCTACTTAGGTTATTGAACACCTAAGCATCTACCCAAGATAAATTGATTAAGTTCTAGAATGTTTTAAAAATTTTATCAAAGTAATTAAGTTAGTGATTAATTGGATAATTAAGTTTAGATTAAGGAAGGAAAGGAGTTAGGGAATGACTTGGGTAAAATACAAAACCCATTCCATAAACCTCCTCTTAACTTAAAAAAAGTTTAATTAGCTTAATCAAAGAATTAAATTGTTGTTCATATGCTTAATTAAGCTTAATTATATTAAGAGAGTGATTAGGAGTTCATTAATTAATTTCTCTGATTAACTCATTAATAAATTCCAAGAAAATTAGGTGAGGCAGAAGTCATCCTAGTAAACATTCTTGAGAAGTTTAGAATTAATTAATGAAGTCATTAGGGTTATTAATTTTTCAAATAAATCCTAATTAAGGAAAATCTACTATTCAAGTTCAGTTAGAAATAATTTTATTGGATTCTCCTCTAAATTATCTTTAAAATGAAGTTGAGTTTACATTTTTTTACATTTTTCTACAATTAGTTATCACTTTAGGAAGTTTCAATTAATTTAAGCGATTTTTATGAAATCTGTTAATTTATTTTATTAAAATAAATCATTTGAAACTCAAAATTAAATATCTTTTAATCCAAAAGTCCTTTTGACTTAAAATTTTTATAGTATGTGTATTGTAACTTCAATTTTAATCTATAAAAATTTCAATTTAATCTGACATATATTTTTAGTTAATTAATTAAATTTGTTTTTTTCTAAAACTTAAATTAAACTGAAAATATTTAGTGAAATTTGAGGATTTTGGGTTTGTTGGATTCCTTTCGGTAGATGAATCCAACGAGCCCTTATTTGTAATTTTTCATTAAGTATTTTATTTTTGGTGAATTTTTGAAGTTTGACGTTATTTAAATAATTTTTTAAATAAAAAAACTGAATTTTCTATTTAGTACAGTCAGCATTGCGCACGGTGCTGATGTGGCAATGCGATGCCACATGGCACTACACGATTGGAGTCATGATGCAGCGTGGCAAGCACGTACCACACATCACTGCGATTGGTGAGCGGTGCCACGTTAGCCGGATGAGCGAGAAAATGTGCCAGCATAGAGAGAGTGACGTGTGGTTTTCTCTGGACCATCCGATCGTAGATCAGACTATCCAGATCAGATCACACGATCAACATGTGATCTAAGCCATCCGATCATACGAACCATGGGATCGGACAGTCTAGAATGCATCTAATGATTTGAAGGCTGCGTGGCACGTCCATCGTGAACCATGAGAAGACATGCTAACCGAGATTGTGAATAGTAAAAATGAGATTAGGGAAATACAAATAGGAAATTCTAAGTGAAAACTTGTCCAAATAAACTCATTTTTGTGTCAATTCACACAAGAAAACTTCTATTTTCTATTTGGGATGGTTTAAAGTAAAAATACATGATTATCTAGGGAAAATTCCTAAAAAATGTGCAAAAAATCATCACAAATGGCTGGCTATGATTTTTGAAAGTTACCTCATCGGGGATGATTTCTGGCCTTGGTGATGACCCGAGCACGCTGTTGAGTGAGGGAAGAGGCCTTAGAATAAGCTTGGATCTTCACCTTCATGTCATAACAAAGTTCCACTGGTAATCACCATTTCCTCATTGAAATCGACTTAGTTTTCACGTATTTCTCTCCAAAATGAAGTGGGGGTGATTGCCAATGGGTTTGGGAGCTTTAGGTGGAGGCGAATGAGAGGAATGGGTGAATTCTTCAGCCTCTAATGCCTTAGAATGAAAAGTGAATGAAAATCACACCTTTTCGAATTTTTGTCTCCAAACTCATGTTATTTGGCTTGGGGTGGTTGGGAATGGAAGAGAATCATCCTAGGTGGCTCACTTTGGTTGGCTAAGGCATGGAAAGTGGCTATCATGAAGGATAAATGGGTGTCCTAGCCAAGGGGAGGTGAGAGTCCTTCATGCCAAGTGTTCCAATGGGAGAGGTGATTTCACCTCCCATTGTGTCATGGCTACCCCAACCACTCCTTAGGTCATCAAATTAGTGTTCTTGGAGCCTATGTGGACCAATGGATGAGTGCCAAGTGGCCAATGAAGAGAAATGATCACTTGGGCAAGTGTATTTTCTCATGGGTTGCCCTTGACGTAAGGGAAAAGTGGTTATCTGGAAATTAATTTGATTTAGGTAGATTTGAAATGAATGAAATGTAAGTTAGACCAAATTTCATGTCCTTTTAAGTTCATTTGATTTACTTTGGGTTAGTTTGACCCATTTAGGTCAAATCAGGTCAAAACGGGCTAGGTTGACCAATTGGTCAAATTTGGTCAAACTAAGAGTTGGATCAAGTTCAAATGATCTTTTTGATTACATTGGTTTAATTGGTTTCAATTAATTTGATTAAATTTGGATTTAATTTATACTTTGGTCAATTTGGGCTAAGTTAACCAATTTGACCCAATTGGCCAAATTGGCTTGAATCTTGGTTTGGTTTGAGTTTGGTTGGTCATTTGGAATATATTGTAGGCTTTGGTTTCAATTAATTTTGGTTTAGTTTAATTTCAAGTTACTTTGACCTATTAGGTCAAGTTGGGTTCATGGTCAATTAGGCTAGGTTGGGTCTAGTTGGCCAATTGGTCAAATTGGGTTTAATTGAGGATTTGGCCAAGTTCAATAATAAATTTAGAGTGAACTTGAGCCATTAGTTGCAATCAATTTGGTTTAGGTTACAATTTGGCTAGTTTAGGTTCACATGGGTTGAAGGGTTGACTTGGTCAATGGTTAAGTTAACTTGGTTTGACTAAGTTCATGATAATTGATTAACCTATGATGATCAACAAACATGACATGAAGTTTAGATTGGCTTAATTTGCTTTGATTTGGATTGAATTGAATTTTGATTCATGTAGGTCAAATTGGCCACTTTGGGTCAAGTGAGCCAATTGGGATTAGTTGGCTTGATCAAGGCTTGATTCAAGTTTGGTTGAACTCACATATGGATTTATGATTGAAATATAAATCCATTTGCAATTGATTTGGAGTCAAATGGGTTTTGATTCATTTGACAATTTCAAGTCAAAAGGGTGAATATGGGTTTGAGTTGGGTTAGCTTTTGATTTGATGATTGAAATTTGTTTTTTATATTTGGATTCATGATTGAAGGATTGATTGAATCATGAAAAAATCAAGGTTTAGCTTGATTTGAGTTTGATTTGACTCAGTTCAAGAATTTGACTTGAAAGGCTTAGGTTAGATTTTGGTTGAAGTTTTTAATTTGGTTTTGGATATTTGAATTTATATTTCATTTATATTTGTGAATATAAATGAGAATATAAATGGGTTATGAGAAAATTTCTTGAATTTGAATTGATTTTGATTTGATTTGAGCTAAGTCTATAAGATAGAATCAAAGGGCTTAGGAAATATTTTTAGAATTTGAATTTGGTTATGGATTTCAATTATGGGTTTCAATTATTCAGATTTGATTCATGATTTTAGAAAATCCATTGAATTTGGTTCAAGGTTTGATTCAGAGTTGAAGTTGATATGAGTTTGGAGTGTATCTTGAAAGAAGGAAGTGAGGATTTGGTTCAGGCTATAGGGTAGACAAATTTTCCTAACACCCCTAAGGCATAACCTATTCCTATGGCTAAACCTTCTAAGTCTTTAGGGTTAGGCTGAGTGTTCACCTAATCACTAGAAGTGTCTAAAGACTAAGGAACTCTTAGTGTCTAAGAGAAGTCTTATATCTAAAATGGAAAGGTTGAGAGCTCATTCTAAAAATGAGGTCAACAAGAACCAACCAACATAAGGTGACTGCCGATTTCCAATGATCAATCTGGAAAGAAAGCATGTAGGCATACAACTTTCCAAGTGAAACTGATCATTGAGATAGTCTGTCATTGGTGAGATAGATGTTATCTCACCTAGAGTGACTACTAAGCGGGGAACCTCGAGGAAGGACTAGACTCAGACTCGAAGCAGTCAAATGGGATGGTGCTGCTAGGGGACATATCCTAAACCTCAAATATACTTGACCTATTAGTGCACGAAGGCTAATCCAAGAAGCAAGCATAGCAGACTCACATCCTCTTAAATGAGGTATCTTATCAGCCATGTAGTAAGGCCTACCAAACTAACAAGGCCCTCGTCGGTGTGTACTGGCCAAGTAAGGAAGTAAAGCGTAGCAGATTTACATCCTCGAAAGCAAGAAGACCATTAGGTGACACACTAGCTGGGTAGCACATCAACCCGAACTAGAGCATCTATTGAGTGAGTGTTGTTGGGGCATTATCTCAACTCAGAGTAGCTCGAGACAAATGATATGTGTTTATTTTATATATTTGTGTGTAGTTTGTGTTTGTGTTGTGTCGATGAAAGATAGGATGTCACTCAGGATTCAACATGGAAGAGATTGAATTCAAAATAGAATTTTCATTGATGATAATTATTTTCAAACATGATTTATAATATTTTTTTAAGTAGGGCCATTGATTGGAATGATTGAGTGCCCTCCCTTATGATTAATAAGTTGATAAGATCCTCCTTGATAGGCCTTCTCTATGGCAAAAGGGCTTTCCCAAGTGGGTTCAAACTTGCCTCCCATCTTATGACGAGCAACAATTGGTCTCCTTAGAACTAAAATAAGCTCTTCTACTTGAAAAGCTCTAGGATAGACTAACTTCTTGTGAGCTTGAATCATTTTAGCTTTGTATAACTCGAGGTTTTGGCATGCCTACATCCATCTCTCCTCCAAACCTTCCAGCTCTTCTAATCGTAACTTGACATTCTGCTTTGTTATGATCTTGCTACCCATAGCTATCATTAGTGATGGGAGTTAGACTTCTAATGGGAACATCATTAGACCCATACACTACGGAGAAAAGAGTACAATGAGTTGGAGTTTTATATGTTGTGTGTTAGGCCCAGAAGGCTTCAACTAACTGCTCATGCTACTATCACTTGTTATTGTCGAGTGTCTTCTTTAGTATTTGGATGAGAGTTTAGTTGAAGGCTTCTGCTAAGCCATTTTCTCTCGGGTAGTTGATGGTAGAATATCTCCAATATATGTTCTGTCTTCGAGCAAAGTTGTTGATCTCAGTGCTCTTGAATGCAGTACCATGATTAGATATAATTCGTTGAGGCACTCCGAACATATATACGATATGGTTCCTAAAAAATTGGAGCACATGCTGAGTTGTGACTTCTTTGAGAAAAATTATCTTCACTCATTTGGAAAAGCACTCAGTAGCAGCTAAGATGATCAAATGACCCTTGGAAGGAGGATTAATCGGAGCCACTATGTCAATACCCTAACACTCCAATGACCATGAGGCCAATGTAAGATGTAGAATGTTGGGTGGTTGGTGTAGGACCACACAATGTATTTGACATTGGTGGCATCACCGAGCCATATCCATGAAATCTTTGATTATAGATGGCTAGTAGTATCCTAGTCACTTGATATTGGCTTTCATCTTCAGACCAGATTAGTTAGCTCCACATAATCCTAAGTGTACCTCGGTCACGATCTTTCAAGCTTTGTGCTTGTCTAAACAACGTAACCACATATGATCAAAATATTGCTGGTATAAGACACCATCCACAAGAGCATAGGAAAGTGCTCTCTACTTCATCTGATGGGCTTGGGACTTCTCATGAGGTAGTTTACATTTAATTATGTAATCCATGAATGGTTACCTCCAATCTAACTCCTCATCCTTCTTGGAAATGGAAACCTCACCTTCAAGAGAGTACTTTTTGATGAGTTCAATATCAATAAAGGATAAGACTTGTCTATTTTGGACCTTTATTGATATGAACTCATCCTCCAGACATGCCAACTCATTGGAAAGCTTGGCTAAAGCATAGGCTGCAACATTCTCTCCTTAAGGAATCTTATAAATGGTAACCTCTGGGATTTAGGCCAACAACTCCATGGTGTACTTGTGGTAGTGATGGAGCTTGGGCTTTATAACCTTATAGGACCCAGCGATTTGGTTGATAACTAGTTGAGAATCCCCAAAGATGTTGATGTTATGGATGCTTAGAGTAACAACTAACTCTAGATTGACAATCAGAGCCTCATATTCAACTTTGTTGTTGTTGCAAGGATTGGACAGATGATATGAGAATCTCATCGCATTGAAGTCTAGAGTTAAGAGAACTATTCCTACCCATGCCTTTCCTGGAATAATAGATTACGGTTCTTCTCCTCTTTGAGAGGAAGCCTCACCATCAAAGTACTTCTCCCATCGATGAATGCTAGTATCCCCTAAGTTTATGATTTGTTCATTGAGAAGATCATCGATGTGAGAGTCAAGAAGTGGGTGTCTTTGCTAAGAAATCACTAGCTTATTCTTTCCGCATGGAGTACGAAGGTAATGTCAAATTGTGAGAGGATCATGGACCATCATGCCAACTATTCAGATAGCATCGGCCCTGTCATGAGATACTATAGTAGATTGATCTTAGAGATTAAGTTCACCTTTTGAGGAAACATGTAGTGCTATAGCTTTTGGGGGTGCAAAGATTAAAGCTAGGCAATGTTTCTCAATTGGTGGATAATTAACCTATGTAGAGATTAGATGATGGTTGAGGTAGTAGAGTGCATTTTCCTTCTCTTCATCATTGGCTTGGGCCAACAAGCACCAAGGGAGCCATCTAATGCAACAGTGTAAAGTATGAGCGACTTACATGGGATAGGGGCTACTTGAACCGACATCATCATCATTTAATGGTTGATATCTTTGTAGGCATGCTCACACTTGTCATCCCACTTGAACTTAGCATCCTTTTTGATAAGTGTTGTGAATGGCTGATATCTTTTTGATAGGTTGGATATAAAGCATCTTAGATACTCCAACTGCCCTTGGAATGATCTAAGTTGAGTTAAACTTTTAAACGGTGGAATTTTGAATATTTCCTTGATCATCTCTGGATCAATTTTTATTCCCTGGTGTCGGACAACAAACCCAAGGAATTTTTTTAAAGCTATTCCAAATGCACACTTCAGGGGGTTCATTTTGAGATTAAATTATCTTAAATGTTCAAAAACTACTCTCAAGTCAAAGAGATGGTCATCCTTTTCTATAGTTTTGACCATGAGATCATCGATATAGCTCTCGACTTGATGATGAATGAGTTCATTAAAGATTCAAGTCATAGCCCATTGGTATGTAGCATCAACATTTTTATTGCTGAAAGGCATGATCTTATAATAATAGATTTCGATCGGGTGATCTAAAAGTAGTGTTTCTTTCATGTTCAAGGGCCATCTTTATTTGGTTATATCCCAATGAGCCATCCATGAAAGAGAAGATTGCATGAGATGAGACAATGTTCACCATCAACAATGGGATTGGTAGTGGAAATTCATCTTTTGGACATGCATTATTTAAATTCCTTAAATTGAAGCATATGTGAATTTGGCCATTATTTTTCTTAACTAGGATGATGCTAGCTAACTAACATATACATGGGTGGATAATTAGCCTTAGCAAGGATTAGATGATGGCTGAGATAGTAGAGTGTATTTTCCTTCCCTTCATCATTAGCTTGGGACAACAAAGAACCAAGGGAGTCGTCTAATGCAGTAGTGTCAAGTATGAGCGGCTTACTTGGGATAAGGACTGCCAGAACTAGAGGCATCATCAGGTAATGCTTGATGTCTTTGAAGACATGCTCATACTTGTCATCCCACTTGAAGTTGGCATCCTTTTTAAGAAGTGATGGGAATGGTTGACATCTTCTTGATAGGTTGGATATAAAGCATCTTAGTTACGCCAACTACCCTTGGAATGATCTGAGTTGAGTTAAACTTTTAGAGGGTGGCATTTCTAATATCGCCTTGATCTTCTCTAGATCGATTTTGATTCCCTAGTGTCAGACAACAAACCAAGGAGTTTCCCTAAAGCTACTCTAAATGCACACTTCAGGGGGTTCATTTTGAGGTTAAATTGTCTTAACTATTCAAAACCTACTCTCAAGTGGAAGAGATGGTCTTCCTTTTCTCTAAATTTGATCACGAGAATATCGACATAGCACTCTACTTGATGATGAAAGAGTTCATCGAAGATTCGAGTCTAAAATAAAATAAAAACCTAAACTAAAACCTAAATCTAAACCTAAGATAAAAATAAAATAAACTAAAATAAAATATATAAAGATGTAAACTAAACTAAAAAATAAAATAAACATAAGAATAAAAAACCTAAATAAAATAAAAATAAAACATAAAATAAAAATAAAATAAACTAAAAATAAAATAAAATAAAAACTAAATAAAAAATAAAACTTAAACCCTAAACTAAAGAAAAAAACCTAAATGTAAAATAAAAAAACTAAATAAAATAAAATAAACTTAAACCTAAACTAAAAATCAAAACTAAAATAAATAAAACCTGAACTAAATAAAATAAAATATACTAAAAATAAACCTAAACCTAAACTAAAAAATAAAACCTAAAAGTAAACCTAAAATAAAAGCCTAAAACCTAAACTTAAAAAAAGAAAATAAAAATCAAAACCTAAACCTAAAAATAAAAATAAAACCTAAACATAAAAAATAAAATTAAAATAAAACTCAACCAAAAAATAAACCTGAACCTAAAAAATAAACTAAAATAAAAATACCTAAACAAAAATAAATAAACTTAAAATAATTAAACTAAACTAAATAAAAATAAAAAATAAACCTAAAAAAATTAAAAAATTAAATAAACTAAACTAAATAAAATAAATTAAATAAACTAAAATACATAAACATGGGTTTGCTTAATTAAAAAAAACCCTACTAGATCCTAAACCCTAAACCCTACCAAACCCTAAACCCTAACCTTAAACACTTACAACCCAAAACTGAAACCCTAAACCCTAAACCTAAACCTAAAAGAGAGTAAACCAAAACTTGGGTTTGCTTAATTTTAAAACTTAAACCATAAACCCTAAAACTAACTCTAAACCCTAAACCTACAACCTACAACCCTAAACCCAAAATCCTAAACCCTAAAAACCATAAACCCTAAACACTAAATCCTAAACCCTAATCCTTAATCCTAAATCGTAAAAGAATAGACCCTAAAACCCTTAACTCTAAACCTTACACAGTGAACCCTAAATGCTAAACCCTAAACCCTAAACCTTAACCCTAAACCCTAAACCTTAAACCTAAACCTAAATTAACTAAAAAATTTAAAAATAAACCTAAACCCTAAAACCTAATAAACCTAAACCTAAACCTAAACCCTAAGAATAGGCATAACCTTGATGATAGGAATGTTACTGTCAACCAAGCTCAGTCTAGATTTAACAGCGGAGGCGAAGGCAGAGGCAGTGGTAATCAAAGTGGTGGAGGAGGATCTGAAGGTGCTGGTGGACATGGAGATGGTGGTTGGAGCAGTGGTGGTTATGGAAGCGATGGAGGTTACAACCGTGGTAGTGGCGGAGAGAGACATCGGGAATATGATGGTGGATCCTGCTACTCGAGAGGCCAGAGTGGTTCTGATGGAAACTAGAGAAACTGATGAACGATCGATCTGATTTGCTGCTTATGAAACTATGTCTTTACATTAGAGACAGTTCTAGTTATCTAGGGTTTTTAATTTGCTCTATGCGTGCTCATTTTTAATCTATGTTGTTATTTGTGTCTTAAAAACCTTGTTGTCTTACTTGGTCAATGAAATCGAAAAGAATAAATGTTAAATCTAAATTTGTTCTCAATTAAAAAAAAACCCAAAACCCAAAACCCTAAACTAAAATGTGAACTCTAGACCTAAAACCTAAACCCTAAACCCTAAACTCTAAAACCTAAACCCACCTAAACCCTATGCCATCCCAAAACCCTAAACCCTAAACCTAACCCTAAACCCTGACCACTCCACAACCTCCCTAAACCCTAAACTAAACTCTAAACCTAAACCTACACACCTAAACCCTAAACCTAAACCCTATAAAGCTAAAACCTAAACCTAAACTAAATAAAACTTATAAAATAAATAAAAACAAATAAAGTAAAAATAAAATAAAACTAAACCTAAATCTAAACCTTAGATACAAATAAAATAAAAACTAAACTAAAATAAAATAAAATAAACCTAAACTATTAAAAAAAAAAAATATAAACCTGAATATAAAACTAAACCTAAAATAAAATTTAAATAAGCCAAAATAAACCCTACCCACCCAAAATCCTTTCAAACCCTACTCCACAATTCCATCCTGAACCCTAAACCTACCCTAAAAAACCCCAAACCCTAAAGAAAATAAACTAAATAAACCAAAACCTACTAGTTTACATAATTAAAAAAACCCTAAACCTTAAATCCTAAACCCTAAACCCTAAATCTACAATCCTAAACCTACAACCCTAAACCCTAAACCCTAAACCCTAAATCCTAAGCCCTAAAAACCATAAACCCTAAACCCTAATCCTTAACCCTAAACCCTAAAAGCATAGTCTTTAAAACCCTAAACCTTAAACCCTACGATGTGAACCCTAAACTCTAAACCTTAAACCCTAACCTTAAACCCTAAACCCAAAACCAAAAACCCAAAACCTAAACCTAAACCTAAATCGACTAAATATATTAAAAAATAAACATAAACCCTAAAACCTAATAAACATAAACTTAAACCCTAAGAATGGGCATAACCTTGACTACAAGAATGTCACTGTCAACTAGGCTCAGTCTAGATCTAGCGATGGAGGCGAAGGCAGAGGCAGCGATTATCGCAGTTGCGGAGAAGGACCTGGAGGTGCCGGGTGGATATGGAGGTGGTGGTCGGAGCAATGGTGGTTATAGAAGTGACAAAGGTTACATCCATGGTGGTGGTAGAGGGAGAGATCCGGCATATGATGGTGGATCCCGCTACTCAAGAGGCCGAAGTGGTTCTGATGGGAACTGAAGAAATTGAAGAATGGCCAATCCAATCTGTTGCTTATGAAACTGTATCTTTATAATATAGATGATTCTAATTATCTAGTAGTTTTGGTTTGTTTTATGCATGCTCAATTTTTATCTATGTCATCGCTTGTGTCTCAAAAAACTTGGTGTGTTACTTGGCTGATGAAATCAAAAAGAATAACTGTTGAATCTTCTATTAAAAAAAAAATCAAAAACCCTAAGCGCTAAACTAAAATGTGAACCCTAGACCTAAAACATAAACCTTAAAACCTAAACCCTAAACACTAAACCCTAAAAAGCATACACCGTAAACCCTAAACCCTAAAACCTAAACCCTAAACCCTAAACCCTAAATCTTAAATCCTAAACCCTAAACTAAAAACCAACTTTTAAACCATAAAAATAAAAGCTAAACCTAAACCTAAACTAAATAAAACCTAAAAATAAAATTAAAAAAACCTAAACTAAAATAAAGTAAAAAAATAAAATAAAATAAAATAAAATAAAAACATAAACTAAAACCTAGACCTAAACCTAGACCTTAACCTAAAATAATAAATAAATAAATAATAAAAACTAAATTAAAATAAAATAAATAAAAACCTAAACTAAACTAAAAAATAAAAAGCCTAAATAAAATAAAAACTAAACCTAAAATAAAATAAAATAAAACTAAAATAAAACCCAAAACCCAAACCATAATCCAACCCTAAACCCTAAACCCAAAAAAAACCCTAAACTCTGCAGACAGTCAAAACTAAATAAACCAAAACCCAGAAAAACCCTAACTGACCCTAAACTAAGTAGACTAAATAAACCTAAACCTATCAGTTTACTTACTTTAAAAAAAAAACCCCTAAACACTAACTCCTAAAACTAACCCTAAACCCTAAAACCCTGACCTATCGTGAACCTAAACCTAAATCTGATCAATAAACCCCCAACCCTGAACCTATAAAATAAATAAAGCCTACAAATAAAATAAATAAAAACCTAAACTTTAAAATAAAATAAAACCTAAACCTAAACCTGACCTCAACCTCTTAAACCTTAAAATAAAATTAAACTAAAATAAAATAAAATAAAACCTAAACAAAACTAAAAATAAAATAAACCTAAAAGAAATAAAATAAAATAAAAGTAAATAAAATAAAATAAACATAATAAAATAAATTAAAATTAAATAAAACCTAAACCTAAAAGTAAATAAAAAAATAACACTAAAAAAAATACCTAAACCTAAAATAAACAAAATAAAAATAAACCTAAACCTAAACTAAAATAAACTAAAATAAAATAAATAAAACCTAAACTGAAACTTAAAATAAACTAAACATAAACCCTAAACTAAATAAAATAAAATAAACCTAAACTTAAACTTAAAAATAAAACCTAAAAGTAAACCTAAAATAAAACTTAAAACCTAAACCTAAGAATATAAAATAAAAATTTAAGCCTAAACCTAAAAATAATAAATGAACAGTAAACCTTAAAAATAAAAATAAAAATAAAACTAAAGATAAAAATGATAAACCTAAACCTAAACCTAAAAATAAACTAAAGAAAACCTAAACTAAAAAAAATAAACCTAAAATAAATAAAACAAATTAAATAAAATAAAAAAATAAACCTAGATAAAAATAGAAAATAAAATAAAATAAAAGAAATAATAAATAAATAAATAAACTAAATAAATATAAACCTACTATTTTACTTAATGTTTTTTATAAAAATAATAAACCCTGAACCTTAAAACCTAAATAGTAAACCCTAAAACTTAAATAATAAACCCTAAAACTAATCCTAAACCCTAAACCCTAAACCTATAACCCTAAACATACAACCCTAAACCTTAAACTCTAAACCCTAAACCCTAAACAAACCCTAAACCCTAAGCCCTAAATTCTAAGCCTTAAACCCTAACCATAACCCTAAACCCTAAACCTTAAATCATAAACCCTAAAACCCTAAACCGTAAACCCTAAACCACTTGAAGAAGCCTTAAACCCTAAATCCTAAACCCTAAGCTAATCCTAAACCCTAACCTAACCCTAAACTCTAAACCCTAAAATCCCTGAACCCTAAAGCCTATATACTAAACCTTAAACCCTAAACCTAAACCCTAAATAATAAAAATTTATAATCCTAAATCTAAACTAAACAAATCCTAAAAATAAAATTAAAAAACCTAAACCTAAATAAAATATAAAATAAAATAAATAAAAATACCTAAAAATGAAATAAAATAAAAGAAAATAAACTAAAATTAAATAAATAACTAAACTAAATAAAATAAACCTAATAAAACATAAATGAAATAAAACTAAAATTAAATAAAAGTATACCCAAAAAAATAAAACTAAAATAAACCCAAAAAATAAATAAAAAATAAAATCTAAACCCTAAACTAAAAAAAAGACATGTACCTAAAATAAAAATAAATTAAAAATAAAATAAAATAAATGTAAACTTAAACTAAAATAAACTAAACTAAAATAAATAAAACCTAAACCTAAACCTAAAACTAACTAAACCTAAACCTAAACCTAAACTAAATAAAATAAACTAAACTAAAATAAACCAAAACCTAAACTAAAAAATAAAACCTAAATTTAAAACCTAAAACCTAAACCTAAAAAAATAAAATAAAAACCAAAACCTAAACCAAAAAATAAAAAATAAAACCTAAACATAAAAATTAAAATTAAAATAAAACTCAACTAAAAAGTAAACCTAAACTTAAAAAATAAACTAAAATAAAAAACCTAAATTGAAATAAATAAAGATAAAATAAATAAACTAAACTAAATAAAAATAAAAGTTAAATAAACTCAAATGAACTCAAATAAACAAAAAATAAACTAAATAAACTTAAACCTTCGAGTTTACTTAATTTTTAAAAAAAACCCTAAACCCTAAATCCTAAACCCTTAACCTTAAACCCTAAACCCTAAAACTAACCCCAAACCCTAAACCTACAACCCTAAACCTACAACACTAAACCCAAAACTCTAAACCCTAAACCCTAAACCCTAAACCCTAAACCCTGAAACCCTAAACCCCAAACTCTAAACCCTAAACTTTAAAACCTACAACCCTAAACCCTAAACCCCAAACCCCAATCCCTAAACCCTAAACCCTAAACCCTAAACCCTAAACGTTAAACTAACTTTAAACCCTAATAATGGGTAGAACTTTGATGATAGGAACTTCACTGTCAACTAAGCTCAGTCTAGATCTAGCATTGGAGGCAAAGGTGGAGGCAGTGGTGGTCATTATCGTAGTGGTGGTGGGGTATCTGGAGGTGCTAGTGGATATGGAGGTGATGGTTAGAGCAATGTTGGTTATGGAGGTAAGAGGAGTGACGGAGGTTGCGGCTGTGGTGGTGGTGGAGGGAGATATCGGGGATATGATGGCGAATCTCGCTACTCGAGAGGTGGTTGTGGTTCTGATGGGAACTGGAGAAATTGAAGAACGACCGATATGATCTGCTGCTTATGGAATTGCATTAATAATAGAGACGATTCTACTTATCTAGGGTTTTTGATTTGCTCTATGGGTGCTCATTTTTTAACTATATCCCAGCTTGCATCTTAGAAAACTTGGGGTGCTACTTGGTTCATGAAATTGAAAAGAAAAAAATGTTGAATCTGAATTTGTTCTCTATTAAAAAGAACCTTAACCCCTAAACCCTAAACTAAATAGACTAAACAAACATAAACCTATCCGTTTACTTACTTTAAAAAGAAAACTTCTAAACTCTAAACCCTAAACCCTAAACCCTAAACCCAAACCCCAAATCTATAAACCCTAAAATTAACCCTAAACCCTAAAACCTACAACCCTAAACCCAAATCCTAAATAATTAACACTAAACTCTAAACCCTAAACCATAAACCCTAAACCCTAAAAACTTGAAACCAAAACTTAAACTAAATAAATCCAATAAATAAAATAACCTAAACTTAAATAAAATAAAAAAATAAAAACCTAAAACTAAACCTAAACCTAAACATCAACCTTAACCTAAACCTTAAAATAAAATAAAAACTAAACTAAAATAAAATAAACAAAAACATAAACTAAATTAAAAAATAAAATAAACCTAAAAAAACCTAAATAAAATAAAAACTAAACATAAAATAAAAAAATAAACCAATAATAGATAAGATACAAATTAAATAAAATCCAAAACCTAAAAAATTAACCTAAAAATAAATAAAAAATAAAACTTGAACCCCTAAACTAAATAAATACCTAAACCTAAAATAAATAAAATAAAATAAACCTAAACTTAAATTAAAATAAACTAAAATAAAATAGAAAAAATAAAACCTAAACCTAAAATAAACTAAACTTAAACCCTAAACTAAATAAAATAAAATAAGCTAAAAATAAACCAAAACTTAAACTAAAAAATAAAACCTAAAAATAAACCTAAAATAAAAACTTAAAACCTAAACCTAAGAATATAAAATAAAAACCTAAGCCTAAACCTAAAAATAATAAATAAACACTAAACCTAAAATATAAAAATAAAAATAAAACTAAACTAAAAAATATGTAAACCTAAACCTAAACCTAAAAAAAAAAATAAAATAAAATAAACCTAAAAAATAAATAAACTAAATAAAGTTAAAAATAAACCTAAATGAAATAAAATAATAAATAAATAAAAAAGTAAATTAAATAAACTAAAATATATAACCTGGTTTGCTTAATTTGTTTATTTTAAAAGCACTAAATCATGGACCCTAAACCTTAAAATAGTGAGCCTAAACCCTAAATGATAACCACACTAACCTGACCCTAAACCCTAAACTTACCCCTAAACCCTAAACCCCAACCCCACCTTAAACCCTACTACCTTAAATCCTACCCCAGCCTGACCCTAAACCTTAAATATAACCAAACCCTAAACCCTACCATGACCACTAAACCCAAACTGACCCTAAAAATACCTAAACCCTAAAGCTAACTCTAAAATACTAACCCTAAAACCCTAAACTCTAAAACCCTAAACCTAAATAAAAATCCTAAACCCCTAAAGCCTAAACACTAAACCCAAAACCTTAAACTAAAATAAATAAAAAATAAACTATGTAAACTAAACAAACCTAAACCTGATTTACTTAATTTTATTTTTTTAAAAAGACCCTAAACCCTAAATCCTAAAGCCAAAACCCAAAACCCTAAACCCTTAAATAAACCCTAAACCCTAAAAACCCTAAGGGATTATTTTTAAAATAGGCAATGTAATGATAATTAGTTATTTAGGCCTGAAAAAATAATTAGCAAATAGGCTGCGTGTCAAGCGGACGGCTAACATTCATTTCGTGTGGGTCGTCGTTGAGCACTTTTTTGTTTTTTTTTTTATGGTTTATGTAGAGAGAGAGAGAGAGAAAGCGGGGGAGAGAGAGAAAGAGAGAGAGAGAGAGAGAGAGAGAGAGAGGAGATTTTATTTTTATTAATTTTTTTAAATAATATAATTATTTAAAGTATATAATTTAAAAATATTTTTATAAAATATTTAATAACTAAATATTTATATATTTAGTTATTAATTTATTTATTTATATATATAATTAAATATATAATTTAAAAATATTTTTAATTATATATATAAATTTATAAATTTATTTAATATTTTTTATTAATTAATATAATTATGTATAATATATAATTTTTTTAATTTTTGTTAATATATAATATAAAAATATTTAAAATATATAAATAAATAAATAAATAAAAGAATAAATTATATAAATATTTTATAAACTATATAAATAAAGTAATTATATATATATATATATATTTATAAATTTATTTATTTATTTATATATTTAAATTATATAAATATTTTTAAGTTATATAAATAATTTAAAATATTTAAAATTTATAAATAAATAGTTATATATATATATATATATATATATAAAACTAGTTATTTATTTATTTAAAAATATTTATTTCTTTAAAATATATAATTAGTTAAATAAATAAATAAATAATTGTAAATTATATAAATATTTAGTTATTTATATATTTATAAAATATTTAGTTATATATATATATATATATATATATATATTATATATTTATTCATTTCTTTATTTATTTATTAAAAATTATTTATTTATTTATTTTTTTATATTTTTTGTTATTATTATTATTAAAGACTTATATTAATAAATAAATAAATATATATATATATATATATATATATATATTTTATTTATTTATATATAATTAAAAATATTCTATAAAATTATTTTAAATTATTTATATAACTTAAAAATATTTATATAATTTAAACATATAAATAACTAAATAAATTTATAAATATATATATATATATATATAATTACTTTATTTATATAGTTTATAAAATATTTATATAATTTATTTTTTTCTTTATTTATTTATTTATATATTTTAAAAAATTTTATATTATATATTAACAAAAATTAATAAAAAATATATATTATACATAATTATATTAATTAATAATAAAATATTAAATAAATTTATAAATTTATATATATAATTAAAAATATTTTTAAATTATATATTTAATTATATATATAAATAAAAAATTAATAACTAAATATATAAATATTTAATTATTAAATATTTTATAAAAATATTTTAAATTATATACTTTAAATAATTATATTATTTAAAAAATTAATAAAAATAAAATCTCCCTCTCTCTCTCTTTCTCTCTCTCTCCCCACCATTTCTCTCTCTCTCTCGCCATTACAAACCAAAAAAAAAAAAAAAAAAAGCGGCGGTCAGTTAGTTTGTACGTCAAAAGACGGTCTGCTGTCGTCGTTGACGGACGACTAGCTATTTTTATATTTTTTTGTGCCTAAATAACTAATTATCATTAGCACTAAGTCTATTTTAAAAATAATCCCAAAACCCTAAACCCTAAACCCTAAACCCTAAAAGCCTAAACCCTAAAACCCTAAAAGCTAAACCCAAAACCCTAAACCATAACCGTAAACCCTAAACCAAATACCTCAAACCCTAAACCTAGACCTAAAGTAACAAAATAAATTAAAAAAATAAAACCCTAAAACTAATCTAAACTAAAAAAAACTAAGAATTGAAAGAACCTTGATGGCAGGAACATCACCGTCAAGCAGGATCAATTTAGATCTAGCATTGGAGGTGAAAGCAGAAGTGGTAGTTATTGCAGTCGTGGTGGGGGATCTGGAGGAGCTGGTGGATATGGAGGTGGTGGTTGGAATAGTGGTGGTTATGGTGGAAGGAGGAGTGACGCAGGTTACAACTGTGGTGGTGGCAGAGGGAGAGATCAGGGATATGATGGTGGATCACGCTACTCGAGAGGCTAAGGTGGTTTTGATGGGAACAGGTGAAACAAAAGAATGATCGATCTGTTGCTACTTATGGAACAATGTCTTCATAGTAGAGAAGATTCTAGTAATCTATGGTTTTTGATTTGTACTATGCATGCTCATTTTCGATCTATGTTGTCACTTGTATCTTAGAAAACTTGGTGTGTTACTTGGTTGATGAATTCGAAAAGAAGAAATGTTGAATCTGAAATTGTTCTATGTTAAAAAAACAAAAACTCTAAACCCTAAACTAAAACCTGAACCATAAACCTAAATTCTAAACCCAAAATCCAAAACCTAAAACCCTAAACCCTAAACATTAATAAAAAAACCCTAAATCCTCACTACCCTAAACCCCTAAACCCTAAACCTAAACCCTAAACCCAAACCCTAAATCCTAAACCTAAACCCTAAACTTCTAACCTAAAAACCTAAAACCTAAACCTAATAAATAAAACCTAAAAAATAAATAAATAAAACATAAACCTAAATAAAATAAAATAAAATAAAACCTAAACTAAACCTAAACTACATAAACCTACAAAAAATAAAATAAAATAAAACTAAACTAAAATATAATGAATAAAACCTAAACTAAACAAAAAATAAAATAAACCTAAATATAAAACATAAATAAAATAAAAAAACGAAATAAAATAAAATAAACTTAAAATAAAATAAAATAAAACTAAATAAAAACCTAAACTTAAAATATAAACCTAAAAATAACCAAAATAAATAAAAATAAGACCTAAACCAAACTAAAAAGAACCTAAACCTAAAATAAACAAAATAAATAAACCTAAACTAAACTAAAATAAATAAACCTAAACCTAAATAAACTAAACCTAAACCTAAACTAAATAAATAAAATAAACTAACAATAACCTAAACTAAGGTAAACCTAAACCTAAAATAAAAAATAAGACTAATGCTAAAAATAAAATAAAAGAAAACTTCACTAAAATAAACATAAACTAAACCTAAACCTAAAATAAAATAAAACCTAAACTAAAATAAATAAACCTAAAGTAAATTAAATAAAATAAAATTAAACCTAAATAAATTAAATAAACAAAATAAAAAAAATTCAAATAAATAAACTTAAAAACCTAAACTACTTGGTTTACTTAATTAAAACTTTAAAGCACCAAAACTCTAAATCCTAAACCCTAAACCACTACCCTAAACCCTAGGCCTAAAACCATAAATCCTGGGCCTACTAAACCTAGGCCACAACTCTAACCTACAAACTAATTAGGCTAAATTCCACAAAACTCTGAAACCCTAAACCCCAACCTGACCCCTAAACCCTAAGCGATAAACCTACAACATTAAACTCCAAGATAAAACCTAAAAATAAAAAATAAAAAAATAAAAAACCCTAAAAAGAAAAACTAAACCTAAAATAAAATTAAATCAAATAAAATAAAATAAAACTACCTAAACTAAACTAAACTAAATAAATAAAAAAAGCTAAACCTAAAATAAACTAAACTTAAACTAAAAATAAACCTAACTTAAACTAAAAAAAATAAAACCTAAATAAACCTAAAATAAAACCTAAAACCTAGGCCATAAACCTTGAACCCTAAAGCTAAAATAAACCTAAACAAATAAAACCTAAAAATAAAATAAATAAAAAAACTAAAAAAAAATAAAATAAAATAAATAAATTACAACTAAACTTACCTAAAGCTAAAAAGGAATAAAATAAAAAATAAAACTAAACTAAAATAAAATAAATAAAAAACTAAATGAAACTAAAAAATAAAATCTAAATAGATAAAAAAACTAAACCTAAAATAAAAAAAAGTAAACTAAAATAAAATAAAATAAAAAAGTAAATATAAACCTAAAAAAATAAACCTAAAATAAATAAAAATAAAACCTAAACCTAAAAAATAAAAGAAAACCTAAACAAATAAAATAAAATAAACCTAAACTAAAATAAATAAAACCTAAACCTAAACTTAAAATAAACTAAAACTAAACTAAACTAAAATAAAATAAAATAAAAATTAAAATAAACTAAACTTAAAAGAAAATAATACATAAAATAAACATAAAATAAAACCTAAAACCTAAACTTAAGAAAAAAAAATTTAAACTTGAACCTAACAATAAAAAATAAAACGTAAACCTAAAAAATAAAAAATATAAAATAAAAAATTAAATTTAAAAAACCAAAACCTAAACCTAGAAAATAAACTAAAATAAATAAACTTAAAATAAATAAACAAAATTAAATAAAGTAAAAAAAATAAAATAAATAAATAAATAAATTAAACTAAATATAAACTAAACTATGGTTTACTTAATTTAATAAAAATAAAGAAATAAAATAAATAAAAAAAATCTAAACTCTACCTACACCCCTAAAACTGGCTAAACCCTAATCCTAAATCCTAAACCACAAACCCTAGGCCTTAAACCCTAAACAAACCTAAAATCTAAAATCTAAAACAAACTTTAAACCCAATTCAAAACCCTAAACCCCAAACCCTAAACCCACAAAAAACCAAAACATAAAACTTAAAAAAAATAACCTAAAAAAAAATAAATAAAATCTTAAAAAAATAAAATAAAATAATAAATAAAATAAAGAAAACATAATTTAAAAGAAAAGCTAAAATAAACCTAAACCTAAAAGAAAGATAAAAATAAAACAAATGTAAAATAAAATAAATAAAATATAAACTAAACTAAAAAATAAAACCTAAATAAAATAAAAACTAAACCAAAATAAAATAAATTAAATCTAAAATAAAATCAAATAAAACTAAATAAGAACTAAACCTAACAAACAAAATTAAATAAATAAAACACGAACCTAAAATAAAGATAACATAAGACTAAACTAAAGAAACTAAAGCTAAAATAAATAAAACATAAACCTAAACATAAAATAAACTAAACCAAAACCAAACTAAATAAAATAAAATAAAATAAAATAAACTAAAATAATATCTAAACATAAATTAAAATAAAATATAAAAATAAACCTAAAATAAAACCTAAAACATAAACTTAAATAATAAAATAAAATAAAACCTAAACTTAAAATAAAATAAGAATGAAAAAAAAATAAAATAAAATAAAGCTAAACTAAAAATAAACTTAAACTAAACTAAACCTATAAAATAAAATAAAACCTAAATAAAATAAATAATCTAAACTAAATAAAATAAAATAAATATTAAATTAAAATAAAGGAAAAATAAACTAAATATAAACTACTAATTTACTTAATTTAAAAAAATAAAAAAATTAAATAATAAAACCATAATACCTAATCCACAAACTAACCCTACCACACTCTAGGCCCTAGGCCACCCCCTAAATCCTAAATCCTACTAAATCCACAACCCTAAATCCTGAGCCCTGAGGCCCTGAGCTTCCTAAATCACCCTGACCCAAGATCATGGGCCACTGACCCTAAAACCAGCCCACCTGAGCCCAGGCCAAAGGCCTCAGACCCTGGGCCCTAAACCCTAAATAAAACTACCTAAATAAAAGATCATATAAAAAAAAATAAAACCTAAACCTAAATAAAATAAAATAAAAATTATAACTAAAACTTAAACCTAAACTAAAAATAAAAACATAAAACTAAATACTAAAGATAAAATAAATAAAGGCCAATCTAAATAAAATAAACCTAAAACCTAAATTTAATAAAATTAAATGTAAAATAAAATAAACATAATAAAATAAAATGAAAGGATAAAACTTAAAATATCTTAAAATAAAACCTAAAATAAATAAAAATAAAACCTAAATAATAAACTAAAAAACTAAAATTAAAATAAATAAATCTAAACCTAAACTAAATTAACTAAAATAAATAAAACCTAAACTAAAAATAAACTAAAAACCCTAAACTATGTAAAATAAAATAAACTAAAATAAACCCAAACTAAAAATAATACCTAAAATAGTCCTAAATTAAAAGCTAAAATCTAAAACCTAAAATAAATAAACCTAAACTAAACCTAAATAAAATAAACCTAAAACCTAAAAATACAACATAAAATTAAACTAAAATTAAAACTATGCTTAAACCTAAACCTAAAAAATAAACTAAAATAAATAAACTAAATTAAATAAAAATAGAAATAAACCTAAATAAAAAAATAAACTAAATAAACCTAAACTTACCACTTTACTTAATTAAAATAATTAATCCAAAAAAAAATAATATACCTGACCTAAGCCACAAACCACTGACCCTAAACCTGACTAACCCTGACCCTGACCTCAATGAACCCTACTCTAAAACTGATCCCTAAACCCTAAACCCTAAAAACATCTAAATAAAAACCTACAAAATAAACTAAAATATAAAGCTAAACCAAAATAAAATTTATAAAACATAAATTAAAACTAAAACCTAAACCTAAATCTAAAAAGAAAATAAAATAAAAAATAAAACTAAAATATAATAAAATAAATAAAAACCTAAACTAAACTTAAAATTAAAAAACCTAAGTAAAATAAAACTAAACCTAAAATAAAAATAAAATAAACCTAAAATAAAATAATATAAAATCAAAACTAAATAAAACCTAACTTAAACAATAAACCAAAAATAAAACCTAAACCTAAAATTAATAAAATAAAACCTAAACTAAAATAAAATATAAAATAAATTAGGTTTTAGGTTAGATTTTACTTTATTTTATTTTTAATTTATTTTAAATAAGTTTAGGTTTTTTATTAAATTTATTTTTAGGTTTTATTTTGTTCGGGTTTATGTTTTTAGGATTTTAGGGTGTACGATTTAGGGTTTAAGGTTTAGGGTTTGGGGTTTAAGGTTAGGAGGTTTAGGGTTTGTAGTATTTAGGTAGGGTTTTGGTTAGGATTTAGGGTTTAAGATAGTTTAGGTTTATAGTTTAAACTTTAAAATATTTAGGGAGTTTAAGGTTAACGATTTAGGTTTAGAAGGTTTAAGTTTAGGGTCTATGGTTAAGGCTGATTTAAGTTTAGGTTAAAATTAGGATTTAAGGTTTAGTTTATGGGTTTAGAGTTTAGTTTAGGATTTAAATTTAGAGTTTTAAATTTATTTAGGTTTTAAATTTAGAGTTTAGGGTTTAAATTTAGGTTTTGATTTAGGTTTAGGGTTTAGAGTTTTAGTTTAGAGTTTAGTTTTAGGTTTAGGGTTTAAGGTTTAGGAGTTTGGGTTTTAAAATAATTTAGGTTTTAGGTTTTAGAGTTTAGTGTTTAGGTTTATTTAGGTTTAGGTTTTGATTAAGTATTTTGTTAAATTAAGTAAATTTAGGTTTATTTAATATTTTATTTTTTAGTTTTCTTTTTTACTCTTATTTAGTTTAGTTTATTTTGGGTTTATTTATTTTAGTTTGGCTTTGTATATTATTTTTTTTAGGTTTAGGTTTTAGGTTTTAATTTTATTTTTTGGGTTTTATTTTAGGTTAGGTTTAAGCTTATTCTAGTTTATTTTATTTTATTTAATTTAAGGTTTAGGTTTAGTTTATTTTGGTTAGGTTTAGGTTTTATTTAGTTTAGTTTTTAGTTGAGGTTTAGGTTTATTTTATGTTTATTTTATTTTATTTTTTAGGTTTGGTTTATTTTAGTTTAGGGTTTAGGTTTTATTTTTTATTTATTTTTATGTTTTATTTTAAGGTTTGTTTTAGGTTTAGGTTTTTATTTAGTTTTTATTTTATTTTAATTTAGGTTTATTTTATTTTTATTTTGGGTTTAGTTTTAATTTTATTTAGCTTTTTTATTTTTTAGTTTAGTTTAGGTTTTATTTACTTCATTTTAGTTTAGTTTTTATATTTAATTTTATTTCTTTTTATGTTTAGGTTTAGGTTTTAGTTTATGTTTTTGTTTTATGTTTTTTTTTATGTTTTATTTTGGTTTATGTTTTTTTTTATTTATTTCTTTTTTAGGTTTAGGTTTTTTAGCTTTTTAGGGTTTAGGGTTTAGGGTTTAGAGTTTAGGGTTTTGTATTTAGGGTTAGTTTAGAGTTTAAGATTTTGGGTTTTGGATTTAAGGTTTAGATTTTAGGTTTAGGGTTTAAGTTTTTGTTTAGGTTTAGGGTTTTTTTTAACTGAGAAGAAATTTAGATTCAACATTTCTTCTTTTTGATTTCATCAACAATGGAGCACCCCAAGTTTTCTAAGACACAAGCGATGACATAGATAAAAAAAGAGCACCCATAGAGCAAATCAAAAACCCTAGATAAGTGGAACTATCTCTATTATAAACACACAGTTCCATAAGCAAGAGGTCGGATCGACCGCTCTTGATTCTCTAGTTCCCATCAAAACCCGCTCTCAGTGGGATGCAACATATCCCTGATCTCTCCCTCCACCCCGTCAGAACCTCCATTGCTCCTCCAGCTCCATAACCACCACTGCTCGACCACCCTCCATATCCACCGGCCTCTAATCCCCACCACCACTACGATGCCCGCCTTCACTTCCTGGATCTAAAGCGAGCCTAGTTGATAGTAATGTTCCTGCCATCAAGGTTCTACCCATTCTTAGGGTTTAGGGCTATTTTAGGGTTTAGGGTTAGTTTAGAGCTAGTTTATGGTTAGTTTCGGGTTTAGGGTTTGGGTCTGGGGTTTAGGGTTTTAGGTTTTAGGGTTTAGGGTTTAGGGTTTTAGGGTTTAGGGTTTAGGGTTTAGGGTTGTAGGTTTATCGTTGTAGGTTTATGGTTAGGGTTTGGGGGTAGTTTTAGGGTTTAGGGTTTATGTTTTAGGATTTAGGGTTAAGGATTTTTTTTATCGAATCGATGTTAATTTGTTCTATTTAATTGATGTGGAGGGACATCTGCTAGAGTTATGGGCAAGTCCACTAGTGATGTATATGAACCTTCCACTAGGGAAGTAGGTTGAGATCCAGGGATTGATATTTGAGTTTGATTTCATAGATTTTTTTGGGGATGTATCCACTAGGAATAAAAGTTTGGTTTGATTTTTTTGATTCAGACTCTATTGGGGGAGTTGGTTTAATTTGACTCCACTAGGGAGGTTAGTTTTGAATTTGATTTGTTTGCTTGACTTGTTTATATATGATTTAGGGCTTCACTGGGGAAAATCAGATTGGGTTTAATTTAATCTGAGTTAATGAATGGACCCTATCGGTGTGCGATAGACCCAGAAGGGGCTATATCCCTAACCTAGCAGTTTACAAATCTAAAGGGATAAGTCTAGGCGGTATAGAGCTACCTAAGGGGTTTCTTTTCGATATGCAATGGGTGTGCTAGGAAGAAGGCATTGCAGAGTTACATCTTCCAAAGCGGGGAACAACCGCATGGGTGACCTGTTGGATGCACAATAAATCGAACCTGACCTAGGGCTACTACTGAGTAAATGCTGCTGGGGACTTATGTCAACTCAAAGATAGTCAGGATTAATTCTATCTTAATTTCATGTGATTTGATATGGTCTATTTGGTTTAGTTTGATTTTGAACTGAGGGCATATCCATTGGGGATGTGAGCTTGTTCAAATTTATTAAATTTAATATATGGACCATGTTGGTGTGTGATGGACCCACTAAGAAGGGGCCATATTGGACTTGTACTATCTCAAATTTACAAATCCAAAGGGATAGTCTACTGGCCATGGGGTAGAGCTAGCCAACCTAATGGGTTGCCTTTCAGTGTGCAATGATTATGCTAGGAAGAAGAAGTAGAAGTCTTACATCTTCTAAAGCAGGGAACAACTACTGGGGGTGACCTATTGGTAGCACAACAAATCGAACCCGACATAAGGGCGACTACTGAGTGAATGTCATTGGGGACTTATATCAACTCAAGAGTAGTTATGCAATTCCTACAATGAGTTTTGCTGACACTACCCTAAAGATAAGATGCTTTCTTAGGAAAAGGTACCGCTAGGAGTGTCCTACTAATCCACAAGTGATTATATATTTTGTTTATATATTTGTGTGGACCCTGTTGGTGTGCGAGGGATCATACTGAAAGGGGCTATGTTAGCTTTGACCTATCTCAGATTTACTGGACCAAGTGAGAATCTGCACATCCATGGGATGGATTCTCCAACCACAAGGGTGGTTACTAAGAAAGGGGAACTATGCAATCCGATAGTAACCTAGGTATTGTCTAAATGGGGTCTCGAAGGATGTGATCTAAATATAGTGCCCACAAGGGAGGTGCTGCTAGAAGCATTATCTTGAGCCTTGGAAAAGAAAGCCTATAAGTGCATGGTGGCCAACTCAAGGAGAAAGCATAACAGACTTACATCTACCATGAGTAGTGTATCCTAAGGTGCGAGAACCAACAAACTAAGGTATATCCATGAGTAGTGTATCCATGCATAGTGAGAACCAACCAACCTAAGGTTCCCGTTAGTGTGCAATGATCAATCTAGAAAGAAAGCATGTAGGTTTACAACTTTCCAAGTGTAACTGATCATCGAGATAGTCTATCATCGGTGAGACATATGCTATCTAACCTAGAGCGACTACTAAGCGGGGATCCCCAAGGAAGGACTGGACCCAAACTTGAAGCAGTCAAGAGGGAAGGAGCTGCTAGGGGACTTATCTTAAACCTCAAATATACTCGACCCAGTTAGTGCATGATGGTTAATCCAAGAACAAAGTGTAGTAGAATCACATCTTCTTAAATGAAGCCAACATAAGGTAGCTTACTAACCACACAGTAAGGCCTACCAAACTAACAAGGCACTCATCGGTGTGCAGTGGCCAAGTAAGGAAGAAAAACATAGGATACTTATATCCTCCAAAGTAAGAAGAAGGTGACTTGGTGACACCACGTTAGGAAGAGCGTGAGTGAGTGTCACTAGGGGCATTATCTCAACTTCAGTAGCGGAAAAAGATATGTGTTTATTTTAAATGTTTTGTGTTGTGTTTGTATTGTGGTTGAAGGATAAGGCATGCTCAGTTTCTTACACTACTAAACACATCATGGAGGATTTTGCAAATAAGAATACTTTGAACATGGAAGAGATTGAATTCAAAATGGAATTTTCATTGATGATAATTATTTTCAAACATATTTTATAATATTTCTTTAAGTAGAGCAGTTTATTGGAAATTTTTTATGATTAATAAGCTAATAAGATCCTCCTTGATATGCCTTCTCTATGGGAAAAGGGCCTTCCCAGTGATTCAGGACTTGCCTCCTATCTTATAGCAGCAATCAATCTCCTTAGAACTAAATAAGCTCTCCTACTTGAAAAGCTCTAGGATAGACCAACTTGTTGTGAGCTTGAATCATTTTAGCTTTATACAACTTCGAGGTTTTGGCATGCCATCTCTCCTCAAACCTTCCTCTTTTAATCACAACTTGGCATTCTACTTTATTCTTGCTACCCATAAGTATCCTTCATGATGGGAGTTGGACTTCTAATGGTTGAGCGACCTTGGACCCATACACTAAGAGAAAGAGTAAAGTTAGTTCTATATGGTGCGGTAGGCACACAACTTCAACTAATTTACTCATGCTATAAGCTTATTGTGAGTATTCTTCATAATTTGGATGAGAGTTTTATTGAAAGCTTCTGCTAAGCCATTTTCCCTTGGCTAGTTAATTCTAGAATATCTTTAATATATGATGTGTCCCTAGGCAAAGTTGTTGATCTCGGTGCTCTTGAATGTAGTACCATTATCAGATATAATTCAGGTAGAAACGAACTATATTTATGGTTCTAAAAACTAGAGCTTGAGTTGTGACCTCTCAGCAAAACTTCACCCATTTGGAAAAGTAGTCGATTACCTAAGATGAGCCATGACCCTTGGAAGAAGGAGCACCAATTGGACCCACTATGTCGATACCCCAACACTAAAATGGCCATGAGGGCAATATAGGATGTAGAATGTTGGGTGGTCGGTGTAGGACCACATCGTGTATTTGACATTGGTGGCATCACCTAGCCATATCCATGCAATCTTTGATCATCGATGGACAGTAGTATCCTAGTCTCTTGAACTTGGCTTTGATCTTCGGACTAAATTGGATGGCTCCATATAATCCTGAGTGTTCCTTGGTCACGATCTTACTTGCTTGTATATAAACCACATATGATCAAAAGACCAATACAAGATACCATCCACAAGAGCATTGGAAAGTTCTCATGCTTCATGGGCTTGAGACTTCTCTTGAGGTAGTTTTCCTTTATTTAGGTAATCCATGATTGGTAGCCTTCAATCTAACTCCTCATCCTTCTTGGAAATTATAACCTCTCCTTCAAGAGAGTACTTTTTGATGAGTTCAATATCAATAAGGGATAAGACTTATCTATTTTGGATCTTTATTGATATGGACTCATCCTCTGAACATGTCAACTCCTTGGCAAGCTTGGCTAAAGCATATGCTACAACATTCTCTCCTCGAGGAATCTTATAAATTGGTAACCTCTAGGATTTGAGCCAACAACTCCATGGTGTACTTATGGTAGTGATGGAGCTTAGGCTTTATAACCTTATAGGACCCAGCGATTTGGTTGATAACTAGTTGAGAATCTCCGAAGATGTTGATGTTCTGGATGCTTAGAGTAATGGCTAACTCTAGACCCGCAATCCGAGCCTCATATTCAGCTTCATTGTTGGTCCAATGATTGGACAGATGATATGAGAATCTCATCACATAGTGGTTCGGAGTTAAGAGAACTATTCCTACACCTGCCTTTCCTAGAATAGAAGATTGTGATTCTTCTCTTCTTTGAGAGAAAGCTGCACCATCAAAGTACATCTCATAGTGGTGAATTCTAGTATCCCCTAAGTTCATGATTTGTTTAAGGAGATCATCACTAAGCGGTGTTAAAGCTAAGAAATCAGCTTGTCCTTTCTGATGGGTATGAAGATAATGTCAAACTATGAGAGGATCATGGACCATCATACTGTCCATTGCATCGGTGTCATGAGATACTATTGTGGATTGATCCTATAGATTAAGTTCACCTTATAAGGAAGCATGTATTACTATAACTTTTAGGTTGTAAAGATTAAAGCTAGGCAATGATTCTCAATGGGTGGATAATTAGCCTCAGTAGGATTTAGATGATGGCTGAGATAGTAGAGTGCATTTTCCTTTCCTTCATCATTAGCTTGAGCCAACAAAGCACCAAAGGTGTCGTCTAACTCAACCGTGTAAATTATGAGTGGCTTTCCCGTCATAGGGGCTGCTAGAATTGGTGGCATCATTAGGTAATGCTTGATAGTAGAGTGCATTTTACTTTTGTCATAATACATTGGGTCAAAACTCACAAAAATGTTATTTTGAAGGTTGAGATGGAAGAATTTGGCCAAATTCATTGCACACACCAAGAATCAACACCAAAAGTATGCTATTTTGTACCATTTCTAATAGAAAAATAACAATTTTACATCCAAAATGAACTTTATTCATATTTTGAGAAAATGTTATTTTTTGTTCCTTTTAAGTGATTTTAATGAGGTGTAATGTTAGATAATATATTAAATTATAGCTAATTATAATATAACATCATATATTATAATATAATATAGTTTATTAATTCACACTATAATATGTTTAGCATGACATTGTATAGTTTGTTTGAGCTTGCACCATCACAAATCATAAAATGTTGATTACAATGTTAAGATGATGTAATTTGAATGAATACATTGTTAGGCTTTTGGTTGAAGTATTAAAGGTTTGGATAAGAGAAGTAATAAGATATGATGAGAATTCCATGTCAAGTACAAGGAGGGAGATTCGCTAGGGGATCACATGTGCATTGGACATTACATGTGAGGGGTCTATGTCGAGGGCATAGAAGAAGAAAATCTGTTGGGAATAAAGTATGAATTTGATTTGATTATATGATTTGTGGAAAGAAGATCTATTAGGGATAAGAATCTATAATCCACCATTGATTAAGATCAAATTAAATTTAATTTTTTTATTTTTAATTGATGTGGAGGAATATCTACTAAAGATATAGGCTTGAGTCCACTAGGGATTGGGTATATGAACCTTCCACTAGGGAAGCAAGTTTGGGCTATCTGCTGGGGATTGGGATTTAAGTTGGATTTCATAGATTTGTTTGGGGATGTATCTACTGGGGATAATAGTTAGGTTGGATTTCCTTGATTTAGACTCAACTGAGGGAGTTGGTTTAATTTGGCTCCGGAGGTTAATTTTGAATTTGATTTGTTTGCTAACTTATTTATATATAATTTGGGGCTCCATGGAAGGGTGTGATTTAATCTTGGGGGAAAATTATTGAGTTTAATTTAATCTAAGTTGTATGGACCGTCGATAATGATGGACCTTGAGAAGGGGCTATATCGACTTGGCCTACCTGAGGTTTACAAATCCAAAGGATAATCTAGGCGTGTAGAGCTAACCATAAGGGTTACCTTTCGGTGTGCAACGACTATGCTAGGAAGAAGGTGCAACATACTTACATCTTTCAAAGTGAGGAACAACCTCTTGGGTGACCTATTGAATGCATAACAAATCGAACTTAACTTAGGCGACTATTGAGTTAATGCCACTGGGGAGTTATGTTAACTCAAAATTTGTTAGGATTAAGTTTATCTTAATTTCATGTGATTTGATATGGTTTTTTTAGTTTAGTTTGATTTTAAATTGAGGGAATATCCATTGGGGATGTGAGCTCGGTCAAATTTGATAGATTGGATTTATGGACCATGTCGGTGTGTGATGGACCCACTAAAAAGGGGCTATATCAGACTTATCCTTTCTAAGATTTACAAATCCAAAGGGATAGTCTACTAGGCATGGGGTAGAGCGAGCCAACCTAAGTGGTTGCCTTTCGGTGTCCAACAACTATGCTAAGAAGAAGGTACAACAACTTACATCTTCTAAAAGCAGGGAAAAAAAATGCTAGGGTGACCTATTAGTAGCACAACAAATCAAACCCTACTTAGGGGCAACTAGTGAGTGAATGCTGTTAGGGACATATATCAACTCAAGTAGTGATTCTATTGGGAGTTTTCTTTGACACTACCTAAAGATAGGATACTTGCTTGGGAAATAGGTACCACTAGGGGCGTCTTCCTAATCCACAAGTGATTCTGTGGACCCTATTGGTGTGCGAGGTACCACACTAAGAAGAGGCTATATTAACCTTGACCAATCTTATATTTTTTGGACCAAGGGAGAATCTGCACATCCAGGATGGATTCTCCAACCAGGTGGTTCTTGGGAAGGAACTATATAGTAGCTTCGGGTGTCTATTGGGGTCATGCGATCCAAATATAGTGGAACTAGAGGCGTTATCACGAGCCACGAAAGAAGCATATAGGTGATGGTGGCCAACTCAAGGAGAAAGCATAGACTTACATCTTCCATGAGTGGTGTATCTAAGTTTAGAACCAACCAACCTATGGTGTATCCATCGGCATTAGTGGTGTATCTTGACATAGTGAGAACCAACCAACTTAAGGTGTCGTCGGTGTGCAATGATCAATCTAGAAAGCATGTAGGCTTACAACAACATCATCGATGATAGTAGTCATTGGGATATATGTTATCGACCTAGGCATGGGGAGCCTAAGGAAGGATTGGACCTAGAGTTGAAGTAGTTAGAAGGGAAAGAGCATCTAGGGGACTTATCCTAAACCTCAAATATGCTTGACCCAATCAGTGCACGAAGGCTAATCCAAGAAGAAAGTGTAAAAAACTCACATCCTCTTAAATGAAACCAACATGATGTAACTTATGATACCAGGCCTACCAAACTACAAGGTGCTTCATTGTGTAGTGGCCAAGTAAAAAAGGAAAGCATAGTAGACTTACATCCTCCAAAGCAAGAAGACCACTTTGGGGTGACTAGCGGGTAGCACACGTAGACCTAGGCTACTGTGTGAGTGTTGTTAGTGGCATTTTCTAAACTCAGAGTAGCATGAGGCAAAAGATATTTATTTGTTTTATATATTTATTTGTAATTTGTGATTGTGTTGTGTCAATGAAGGATAGGATGCTTCGTTCCTTACTACCTTAAACACATCATGGTGAATTTATAAATAAGAATGCTTTTAACATGGAAGAGATTGAATTCAAAATAAAATTTTCATTGATGATAATTATTTTCAAACATGATTTATAATATTTTTTTAAGTAAATCCATTGACTAGAAGAATTAGGTGTTCTCCCTTATGATTAATAAGCTGATAAGATCCTCCTTAGTAGGGCTTCTCTATGACAAAATGGCCTTCCCAAGTGGGTTCAAACTTATCTCACATCTTACAATGGGCAACAATCGATCTCCATAGAATTAAAATAAGCTCTCCTACTTGGAAAGCTCTAGGATGGACCAACATGTTGTGAGCTTGAGTCATTTTAGCTTTGTACAACTCAAAGTTTTGGCATGCCTGCAGGAATCTCTCTTCTAAATCTCTGAGCTTTTCTAACTTCAACTTGGCATTCTGCTCTATTGTGATCTTGCTCCCCACAACTATCTTTAGTGATGCGAGTTGGACATCTAATGGTATAACAACTTGGACTCATACTAAAAAGAAAAGGTAGGGAGTTGGAGTTCTATATGTGGTGTGATAGGCCCATAAGGCTTCAACTAACTGCTCATGCCACTATCGCTTGTTGTTGTCGAGTGTCTTCTTTAGTATTTGGATGAGAGTTTTATTGAAGCCTTCTGCTAAGCCTTTCACCCTTGGGTAGTTGATGGTAGAATACCTCCAATCTATGTTGTGTCTTTGGGCAAAGTTATTGATAGCGGTGCTCTTGAATGCAGTACCATTATCAGTTATAATTCATCGAAGTACTATGAACATATATATGATATGGTTTTAAAAAAAAAGCAACATGTTGGTGACCTCTAGTGAAATTGCCTTTGTCCATTTGAAAAAAAGTAATAGCGCTAAGATGAACGATGACCCTTGGAAGAAGGAGGACCACTCGGACTATGTTACCAACACTCGAATGGCCTTGAGGCCAATGTAGGATGTAGAATATTGGGTGGTTTGTGTAGGACCACATCATGTATTTGACATTGGTGGCATCACCTAGCCATATCCATGTAATATTTGATCATCAATGGCCAGTAGTATCCTATTCTCTTGATCTTGGCTTTCATCTTTGGATTGGATTGGTTGGCTCTACATAATCTAGAGTATACCTCGGTCATGATCTTATGGGCTTCATGTTTATCCAAGAAACAGAACCATATATGATCGAAAGATCACCGGGATAAGACACCATCCGCAAGAGCATATGAAAGTGCTCTCTGATTCATCTGATAGGCTTGGGACTTCTGTAGAAGTAGTTTGCCTTTATTTAGGTAATCCATGAATGGTTGCCTCCAATCTAACTCCTCATCCTTCTTGGCAATGGCAACCTCTCCTTCAAGAGAGTACTTTTTGATGAGTTCAATATCAATAAGGGATAAGACTTGTCTATTTTGGACCTTTATTGATATGTACTCATCCTCTGGAGATGCCAACTCCTTGGAAAGCATGGCTAAAGCATACACTATGGCATTCTCTCCTTGAGGAATCTTATAAATGGTAACCTATAGGATTTGGGCTAACAACTCTATGGTGTAATTATGGTAGTGATGGAGCTTGGGCTTTATAACCTTATAGGACCCAACGATTTGGTTGATAACTAGTTGAGAATCCTCGAAGAGGTTGATGCTCTGGATGCTTAGAGTAATGGCTAATTCCTGATCAGCAATTAGAGCCTCATATTCAACTTCATTATTGGTGTAAGGAT
This sequence comes from Cymbidium sinense, assembly GCA_021442155.1. Classification (NCBI taxonomy): domain Eukaryota; kingdom Viridiplantae; phylum Streptophyta; class Magnoliopsida; order Asparagales; family Orchidaceae; genus Cymbidium; species Cymbidium sinense. The sequence goes on from JAKCPB010001043.1 coordinate 209,937, forward strand.
TAGATAGATGAAATGAGAATCTCATCACATCAAAGTTTGGAGTTAAGAAAACTATTCCTACCCATGCCTTTCCTGGAATAGTAGATTGTGGTTCTTCTCATCTTTGAGAGGAAGCCACACCATCAAAGTACATCTCCTAGTGGTGAATGCTAGTATCCCCTAAGTTCATCGGGGAGATCATCACTAAGTGGAGAGTCAAAAAGAAGTGGGTGTGCCGCTAAGAAATCCACTAGTGCTTTTCCTTACACCGTACTGAGGGGTACTCAAAGTGTTAGAGGATCATGGACCGTCATGCCAGTCATAGGGATAGTGTCGGCCGTGTCATAAGAAACTATAGCGGATTGATCCTAGAGATTAAGCTCAACTTATGATGAAGCATGTAGTGCTATAGCTTTTAGAATGCAAAGATTAAAGCTAAATAATGCTTCTTCAATGGATGAATAATTTGCCTCAATAGGGATTAGATGCGGGTTGAGGGTAGAGTGCATTTTCCTTCCCCCTTAGTGGCTTGGGCAATAAAGCACCAAGGAGTCATCTAATAATAGTGTAAAGTATGAGGCTTGCGGATAGTGTCGTGTCATCGAGGTAATGCTTGATGTCTTCAAGGCATGCTCACACTTATCATCACACTTGAACTTGGCATCCTTTTGACAAGTCGAGAATGGTGACATCTTCTTGATAGGTTAAATATAAAGCATCTTAGATATGCTAACCACCTTTGGAATGATCTAGTTGAGTTAAACTTTTAGGGGTGGCATTTCTATTATGATCTTCTCAGATGGATTCCATGTGTATGGACAACAAGGAATTTTTTTAAAACCCACGAATGCAAACTTCAAGGGATTCATTTTGAGGTTAAATTATCTTAACTATTCAAAAACTTTTCTCAAGTCAAAGAGATGGTCTTCATTTTCTCTACTTTTGATCACGAGATCATCAACACTCTTGACTTGATGATGAATGAGTTCATCAAGATTCGAGTCATAGGTGGAATGTAGCATAGACATTTTAAGGCTAAAGTTATGACCTTATAGCAATAGATTTTGATCGGGGTTCTAAAAGTGTATCTTTCATCTTCAAGCCACCTTTATTTGGTTATATCTAGATAAGCCATCCATGAAAGAGAAGATTGTATGAGATAAGGAAATGTCCCCCATCAGCTCCGAGATTAGTAGTGAAAATTCATGTTTTTGACATGCCTTATTTAAATCCTTAAAATTGATGCATATGTGAATTTGGCCATTCTTTTTCTTAACTGGGATGATGTTGGAAAACTAGGTAGGGTATTTTTCTTCCCAAATGAAGCCAACATCAATCAATTTCTTAACTTCAAAAATGACCTATTATTCTATGTCTAATCGCATGCGTCTAGGAGCTTTCTTGACAGGGTTAGCAATATACTCTATTACTAGTTTTTGGATCGCTACATAATGAGCCAATCTAGGAATCTCTTCATAACTCAATGCAAAATAGTTCTTAAACTCAATCAATAGCCTATCTAAGTCATGGTGTTAATTTCATTCATCAAGAAGCGATGTATATGTGGATCTTCTTGATTCTAAGTTGATTTTTTTGAGCTCATTGATGGTTGACTTAATCTCTTCTTCAAACTCACGGTGCATCTTTAACTTCAAAATCATCTGATCATGTTTCTAATCATAACTCCTCATATGAGTTAATATGATTTGAAAAGAACTATCGATTTAAATGATTGTTGGTGATGAATAAATCATCATCGGCCCACTTATATGAATCTAGTTCAATTTTGATTGAGAGCTTTTGCATTTGTTCTTCCATATTTTTTTGAAGTAGTCTGACCTATTCTTTGACCAAGTATGTGGGATTAACCCTTTCTTTGCAAAATTATGAACACAAGGCATGAACCAATCAAAAGGTAAATCTATTAAATCTCTATGAATCATCCTCAAGTTCTACATCAACTTCTTAACTTGGATCATGCTCCAGAAAGAACCAGTCTTCACACAGTGGATGACTTAGGGGCTTCCTTAACTACCAAACCCTCTTCTTTGAGAGAAAAGTAGGGTTAGAGCTAAGGTTCCCAAGCGATGCCTAGACTTGGATACACAGACTTTGGAGCTTTGGATACGGCTCATCTTTACAGAGAGGAGAGGGTTGGTGCAAACCATATAAGACTCATCCTATGAACTAGATTTTAAGTCAATATAGATAGCAGGTGTACTCCTGGTAGTTGGGACATATCTTCTATTGGGTGGCCAATAAGGAGCCTTTCTACCCTAGGGACTACCTCTAAACTAGTCTCTTCCTCTACCTTGTGGAGGTCAAGTCGTCCTATCCATATGTTCGAATGGAGTGATGAACTATGGGTGGAATCTAATGTCATGCTCCACTTCCTCCTCCAAGTCTATTTTCGCTCCCTTTTATTTTCTTTTTCATTTTCTCTTTCTTTTTCTCTTTCTTTTTATTTTTCTATTTATTTTTATTTTATTTTTAAACTTTGGCCAAATTTACGAGAATAGACTTATTAATTTTGAGGAAGTTAGTAAGTGCATCCTTATATATCGACCTCATAACTATAAATTGCTTAGATCTCCTTTGACATAGTAGATGGTCCTCACAAACTTCATACATGTAGAGAGGATGGAACTATGTTATTCTCCTGTATCCATGGTCTTCTAAGCAAAGTGTTGAAACATGTATCCAAGTCTATCATGTGAAACTTTGCTTTGGTCTTTCAATAATCTATCTCCATGGGAAATAATATGGAGCTTAAGGGCCATTAACCTCACTTTTGGAGTGCGGATTCAATCTTCCCATCTAAACTTAGGAGTATTCTAGACACTTAGACTTCCGTCATCATAAGACACTTCTAACAATTAGGTAAACACTTAACTAAGCCTTGGGACTTAGAAGGGTTAACCATTGGATTAGGTTATGCCTTAGGATTAGGATAATCCACCTACCCTACAAGAAATCCAATCCATGTTCACCTTCTCAAAGTAAACCTCAAGTTCAATTCAAACATCAAATTCAAATCCAAATCCAAACCCAAATTTGAAAACTAAATCATTGAAGCCATGATCAAATCCAAACTTGAAACCCTTCTAAGCCATATGACCTATCCATGGACTTAGCCAAATCTTAATCCAAATCAATCCAAAATCAATTAATTTTCTCATAATAAATTTAATCTTCAATCATCTTCTAAATATAAATCAAATCTATATTCAAATGATCAAAATAAATCAAACTAAATCAAATTAAATCAAAACCTTTCACAAGCCATATGACCTATCCCATGGACTTAGCCAAATCTATTCCAAATCAAGTCAAACTCAATCGATTTTCACACAAATCAATCATATTTTTAATCATCATCCCAAATTTAAATGAAATATACATTTATATCATCAAAACTAAATCAAATCAAATCAAAATCAAACCTAAGTCACATGTCAAACTCCATGGACTTAAAATTCTTTCATTCCAAAATTCAAATTCAATTGATTTTCTCATGAATCAATCATAGCTTCAATCATCAAACTGAACTAGAATCAGAATCAGAATCATCCCAAGTTAAACTAGAATCATCATCATAAAATATAAATGAAATCTACAATCTTCAAGATGAACCAGAATCATCCCAAGTCAAACCCAACTTAACCCTTTTGATTTGAAATGTTTAAATGAACCAAAACCCATTTGAACCCAAGCCAATTGCAATTGAATTTATATATCAATCCCAAATCCATATATAAAGCTCAACTAAATCAAACTCAACCCAAAATCAAAAACTAAATCCAATTGGTCTGACCCAAAGTGGTCAATTTGACCTATTTAGCCAAGTTTTAATCCTACCCAAATTGGATTGAACCAAGCCCATCAAAACCTCCCATCATGATTGTTGATCATCCTAAGTTGATCAATTATCACATAAATTGTCAACAAAGTCAATCCTTAACCCATATGAACCTAAACTAGCCAAATACCTAAGCCAAATCCCTTGAAACCAATGATTCATACCAAATCAAAATCAATATTTGAATATGACTTGACCTTCAATTGAGTCAAACCAAACCCAATTAGCCCTCTTGACAAAAATTGACCTAAATTGACCTAAAAGACCAAATTGGATCAAATCAAAATATAAACCAAATTGATTGCAACCAATGGCTCAAGGTCATTCCAAATTGATTATTGAACTTGACCAAAGCCATGATTGGACCCAATTGAACCCAATCTATGTACTTAGCCCAAATTGAACTTAAGGTCCAGGTTGGTCTAAATCAAAATAAAATCAAAATTAATTAAAACTAAAGCCTACAATCATCTTCAATTGGCCAACAAAACCCAAACCAACACTTAACAAGACAATTTGGTCAATTTGGTCAAATCAACAAATTAACCAATTTGACCCAAATGAATTCAAATGACCCAAAATCAAATCTAAGCCAGACTAAACTAAACCAATTGAACCAAAACATCCCAAATGATCATATGAGCTTGACCCAACCTTGGTTTGACCCAATTTGACCAATTGGTCAACATGATTAACTAACCCAATTTGACCTAAATGAGTCAAATTGAGCCAAACTAACCAAATCTCAATTGACTTCAAATTTGGGCTAACCCTATTTTGGCTCATTTCAAATCTGCCCAAATCAAATCTAATGCTAAATGATCATTCTACTCTTAGGTCAAGGGCATCACATGAGACAAATCACCCATGTAAGTGGTCATTTCCATTCCTTGGCCACTTGGTACTCTCCCAATGGTCCACCTAAGCACTTAGGACACTGTCCAACCCGATCCAAGGGGTGGTTGGGCTAGCCATGATCCATTGGATTTGAAATCACCTCACCCTCCCCATTAGAGAATTTGAAGCCCATAGGACACCCATGATTCCTCCTTGGCAGCCACCTCCACACCTACAACCAACCAAGCAGAGCCAACTCACCTCCTCCCTACCACCCATGACTCCCTGAGATGGACGGATGACCACTGAATGCCAAATTTGATCCCACCATCTGATCAAGATGAAGGGGGTTATACAGTCCCTTGTTTCCACTCAAACACACAAGAGTCCTAGCTACCCAAGATAAGGCACAATAGCCATTCTCTAAGCTCCCAAGCTCGATCCTCGATTAAAAAATTCCATTGCCGTCTGTCCTGAAATATGACACTCCCATTTCTGACTTAACTTCCCCATTTCTCCATCAAACTCAAAATAACTTTGCACGCACCTTCCCTAGGCCTCATCGAGCAAGAACGAATAATCTCCCAAGCTTCCTAAGCACCAGAGGTGGGACTTCGATCAAAGCCGAACTCCAAATCATCAGTTTGTGTCCTTCCGAGTGAACATCGAGGAATTGATCCAATTGCTTCTCAACAGGGCTTCATCTCCACTAGATGAAGCTTCCTCAATCATTCAAGCCGCCGGTCTTGAGCTCCTGTGAGGTATGCTTCCAAGATTGATCCTTAGGCAAAAATGGGTTGGAGCTTTTGAAGAAAACTTGCATTTAGATCATGACCGTTGGATCCCTCGATCAATGTCATGAAGTGTGGGATCTTTTTGTTGATCCAAACTTCGGGTAGCTTCGAATCAAGTGAGCAATGCGGACATACTCCATTCTTCCTCTCGTGTGATGTTAGATTACACCATCCATTCCACGTGATCGAAACTAATGGTCATGATTAGATCTGCTAGATCAATCTGATTTAATCCTATTAATTTGATCCTTTTTCAGAAGATTATAAATGAATAATAATATGTGTTATGATGCTAGTTATAAATACATAAGAAATGCATGTGCTCATAGCTTAAGTGTATGAATGTTGAGTTCTTTCCTCTATTCATGTTCATTTATATAAGATTGAATGGGTATATAGTGCGGACATAAAGGCTTTAGCTAGCCCCAAGGAGGTCATTTGATTACCTCACTTTATGGTTCAATGATGAAAATTTAATTTCATTAATATGTATTTCAACATTAAAATTTATAGAGCTTTAATTCATATATCTAAATGATTCAATAAAAAAAAATACAATCTTTGCATGATTTTCTTTTCATTTGTATACATCCATGTGTAATTAAAGAAAAGCAATTACATAGTCTTGACATCTTAGGAATATGAGTCTTTAGTTAATTCGATTACCTCACTTAATTAACAAATTATTATATCTTTGTATTATATGTATATGTGATTCTTGAAAATCCCATTTTACATTAAAATTGCATGCATTCATAATGACTAAGTGATTGAATTATTTAGCCATATGATTTGGAAACTTCCATGTTAATGTATTGAATTTAATTATCTTTGAATCAAATGGGTATATAGTCTAAACATCCTAAGAATATGAGGCTTTAGCTAGATCTAAGGAGGACATTTGATTACCCACTTTTGGGCACATGCTATTTAATTTCATTCTTATGTCCATTTTGTATAAGAATTTGGATAAGTTCTAAATAAATATGTTTAAATAATTCAATCAAATAAAATATAAATTTAAACATATATATACATTCATCATTTAAGTGTGATAAAAATATGTTGCATGTATAAATACACTTTAGATTAAATCATTAAAGTTACATGATGGAAAGGATTGATTTAATATATGTCATGTGATTTAATTCAATTAAATTAGATGCTTTTCATTTTGAATGATTTATTTAAGTGAACCTAAACTTAGGATTAATTAAATTATTTAATAAACATTTTAAAGAGAACTAAATCAAATTAATATACTTTAGAAAGTGACTTAAGTAGAAATGAAAGGAAATCATTTTTTCCTTTTTTTTATAATAGTTAGTTGCTAAGTGTAATCAAATGAACAAAAGAAAACATAAATTAAAATTCTCAAATCAATTAAACTACTTTTGTGAAATCAACCTTTCATGTTAAAATCCTTCTACAATTAGAAAATACAACACTAATTATAACAAGACTTACCACACAATTCTTATACACATTAGAATTAAGTCACCACTTCTAGCTCTAAGTTAGGATGGTGTATGATGTGATTTATATTTTTATTTTGTGATGTATTAAGATTAGATGTTGGGGTGTATGCTTCATCATGATAGGCCAAATGCATCATGTTTTTTCTATATGGTATTATGCTTAAGGATGCTTAAAATAAATGTGAATGCTCTCTTTTCATAGGTTGCTTAAATCTTTAAGCATAATCCAGAAAGACAAGTGGGCTTAGTTACCCATTGTAGGGTCTAAGTCATTATTATTTGCTAATTATATTATATATATATTTAGCTAACCTCTACTTTGCAAGTGTAGTTAGATTTACTTTTCCCTTATAAAATGTAGTTTTTGTAATAGAAATTAAGATTAGTGCTATGGGAGATTAGGATGAGCATTGACCATAAGGCTTTATCACGAGGTGCCTGTGATGCCTTTGAAAACACCATCAAATCAAAAGAAGAACCAAATCACAAATGGAGATATGATGAGAAGACCCATAAAATTTAATTCAATTATAGTTATTCTTTCATATTTTTAGGTTATATAAGGCTAGAGCTTTACATCTTTTTCTCTCTTAGGTTTGTATTTGGTACAGATTTTATTTTATTTTGATAGTTTATATAATTTTTTTGATGTTATGTTTAAATTGTGCATTACACATGATTTTCATAGTTTCTTAAATGATTGATTCTTTAATGTGGCTTGGATACAATAGGCTCTTATGATAAACAAATTTTTCTACCCATAATCACTCATAATAAATTTTAAACAAATCATAACCTCATCATAAAAAGACATAAATAAATAATTAAATAATTTTGCAACCTTAGTTGTATGGTTGTGTGTTTCACATCATGCATGCATATTCTACATTTGAACAAGGATCTCCATCCTTGCATGATAAATGCTTGACTGTGAGGCATCCTTTATGGTGGAGAACACTCATCTAGTTGATTTGACCCATAACTATTTCATGCATTTAGGCATAAGAAATTATAAATATCATGTGTCTAAAATGAAATAAAATTTGAAAAGATTTTGCATCTATAGATTAAGTTATGCTCATACCACATGCTCTAGTCCCTTAGGGAGTGTGTTTAGGACTTTAGTCTCTTTTATTTAAATAACTACCCAGCTATCTTGCAATTCATAATGGACTACATGGTTTTAAAATCATAGAATGAGTTAGGCAATCATTTATAAGTCCATAAGTGACAATTTATTCTCTCATTGTGGAGGTAAACTTATGCCCAATCACTTAGATTTAGATCTTGCTTTAGCTTACTAAATCCTAGATTTAGGATCCGAGGTAGTTATTTCTATCGGGCTATGAGCATAAATCCTCACCTCTAAAACATTTTCTCAACCTTATGTTGGTGGATTATAAGCCCTAATAATCTAATTAAACTTCAACTCAAAACATATAATGTAAAGAGGCAGTTATGCTCATTTGTCCCTAGGATTGTCTTCATTTGAATGTAACTAGATGTCATGGCAT